>JAZHYW010032137.1:0-33300 GCA_037355805.1 Ixodes ricinus | reverse complement strand
GAAATTCAAGATGGCACCACTCACTACAACAGCTGTCTATAAATAATTTTAAAACCAATTGCATGATTTATTATCGTAATACCTGTTCATTTTTCAATTGGATTTCTTTCTTGACATGAAAACTAAATTTCCTTATAAACATTTTAAGAATACCTGTATACCCTTTGGGTAAAATGGCAACAGCAACATATTTTATTAGACATGTAGAAAACTACAAGCACAAGCATCTCCAACAAGTTGCCTGGTTATGCCTGCAAACAAAGATATGTCAGAAATAAATAGGTGTATTTGTTCTTACAAACGTCTCTAAAACACACAAGGTGCGTACTTTTTTTATTTGTTATCGCAGCACACACCCTATAGCTAAAGAAATTTATCGAAAGCTTACATGCCATGTGGACCTTTGATAAAGGAGCTCCGAATGCTGCTCCGGAAGGTGCTCCGAAAGGTACTCCAAAATGACTTAAGCCATTTTGGAGCACCTTTCAGGCAGCCAAAACAGTGTTTAGGAGCAGCAACAGTGGCTTTTAGACAGTTATTCTTAAAACAATAAAAATGTTCATTTTAAGTGCTGGCCTACAAACGAAGGGCACTTTATATTGTGTTGTGTTCTAATATGTGTTGTGACGGAAATCGCTGCTTGTGTTTTTACTGCCGAGGCATTCCACGAGGTGTACAGTGCTGTAGGCGTTGGCGAGCAATTCGAAAAAGCCGCTTGCCACCACTGGACTGGTTCCCGACATGCCAGATTATTGTCTAATTAAGCAAACGTAAAACAATAGATTGTAAGCGTCCCGGCAGGTGCCTCTGTCGTGCATCATGCTGCTCATGCACTTGAGGTCAGGACAGTTGAAGCAAACAGTAACTATGCCTACTCGTTACAAGTATATTTGACAAAAATAACCGTAGGTACTTTAAAATATTTACCCAGAGAGTAAAATATATAACTGTTGTTGCCCACAAACAATTTTTCTCTCGCGAAAACGGGTGTGTAGGAATATTTTTTGGAGTTACTGTCATTCGCCCAAGACGTTCTTAAAGATCCTGTGTGAGGCGCGATACTTGCCGTTGAAAACACGTGGAAATTTTTTGCGAAAGCGCAGTGCCGCAGAAAAAGCACAGCTCGTCGAAAGCAAGTTTCGCCGGTCTGGCGGTGTGTTTAAAGCTCCTTGTCACGCCCAAGTGCTGTGTCTCTGTGCCTTCACGCTTGGAGACGCACTGTGGAATGTATTCTGTGAGTGCAATGTGCGTGAAGTCATATGTGCCTCTGGATCAGCGTCTTTCACTTTACTCTGACGACTGTATATTTGCGGCACTCCAGGTCCAGAAGCAGGCTAGATCCAGCGTCCAGTAGCGACGTAAGGAGGAGGAGGGGGGGGGGAGATACGTCTTTCTTTCTCGTCGTTAGATGATAATTAACAGAAGACCGCGCACAACAGGTCCTCATCACCGATCAGTGCTGGCTTAGTAACCAACCTACTTAATTGCACTTGATGTAAGAGCGCGGCTCGACTAGTTGTGATTGGTTAACAGATTGCACACGACCATATGGGCCGCGCTTCAAAAAAGTTTCTGTATTCTCGCTGTCTTGTACTTTTGCCTTCGAAAATACTCTTTGCTCCACAGCATTGCCTCTATTCGTGCTGCCATGTGATCCATTAGAGTAGATTTGGAACATAGCCATGGTTAATAGTACATAAGAGAGCGATAGTACCTTAATAGTACCTCACCGGAACAGCTGGACAATTCAGAACTCCGTGGCCGACATATATATATATATATATATATATATATATATATATATATATATATATATATATATATATATATATATATATATATATATATATATATATATGATCTAAGAGACTTGCATCTTGCATATATATACTCATCACATTATCATCTTCACTAGACGCAGCTCCATGAGCACTCCCATGGCATAGGCTTCTGCCCCTTTCCGCAGTGCCGCGGCTCTCCAGAAACCAAAAATAAAGACCCAAAAGTGAAAACATCTACGCGCGACACACCTTTAAAACATTGGTGCGGCGTCGATTCTTGATCGGTATCCAAGCGTGCGAAGGCAGAAAGATGCAGCACTCGGAATGCCAAGGAAGCTTTGATTACGCCGCGAGACCGGCGACGCTTGCTTTCGACAAGTTTTACCTTTACATGTCTGCACACACATTGCACTCGCAAAACACATACGCACGGCGTCGATTCTTGATCGGTATCCAAGCGTGCAAAGGCACCAAAAACCAGAGCCTTTCGACGGGCCAAGGAAGCTTTAGACACGCTGCGAGACAGGCGAAACTTGTTTTCGACGAGGTTGGTCCCCTTTTGCTGCGGCACTGCGCTTTCGTAAAAGTTCCCCGTGTTCTCAACGGCAAGTATAAATGGCTCGCACCGGATTTTAAAGAACGTCTTCTGAAGAACCGGCGGCGAACGAGTAGAAAACGTGTCTTTAGCACGCTACCGCCGACCTCTGCAGCGCTAGCAAAACAAAGAACCGTTGCATGCAAGATGGCCATCTGGTGGGCGCACTTGCGAAGCGGCGATGCGCGATCCAGCAATTGTCGCAGAGTTCAGTGAGGGGAAAGGCACGGTGATCTCAATGACCGGGTGCTGAGATGCATGACTGACTCCACACCGCCTATGGACGGGAATGCGGCCACGGTCGGCCACATCTTTTTGGTAGAGTTATATCATCTCTAGCCATCCTTAGTAATATGGCCAAGGAGGTTATAATGGGCAGGAGGTGGCGTCCCTATCCCCAATGCATGGAGCGGAAGTGTAACGGAAGTAGGCGTGGCCACGAGCCGCGACGAACATTTCTTGACCAATGGGAAGCCTAGTGAGTGGGCGCCGCCATTAATTTCGGTGCAAACAACCCTCGTTGCCATGGCATTTCCGTGGCAACGCGATTGTGTGCACCGAAAGTAATGGCGGCACCACTGTTATTTGAAACAGCGCTTAACGGGAGACTTTTAAGCCGGTATGGTCGGAATTGGATGAGATTATTATATAACGAACGCCTGGCTGCCCAGCAGAAAGTAAGTGACTAGAGTTGAGACGCTCTGGCTCTAGACGACGCACCGACTGAATCGGTGTCGAACAGGCGAGATTTCGAGCCCAACACTCTGCCTGACCAGTAGGACTAGGAAGTCGGCGTGTAGCGGACGCTCTCGACACCGCGCGACCGCGCCTGGAGCGTCGCGTCGTCTCGAACGAGTCGTCGTAGCGCGGCTTGGAAAGCGATCGCGAGTCAGTCATCGTAGGCACGAACGCTGAGAAGGCGCTGTGGTGTGTGTCGTGCTGAGAAGGGCATCGCGGGTTGAGAAAGCCGTACAAATTCTGCTTCGAGAAGATGTTGGTTTCACTCCGCCGTGATGAGTATTCGGGTTCGCATCGAAACATCTTTTGGTGCGCCGATCGAATCGAAAGCCAGCCGCGACAGCGAGCAGACGAAGCAGACCGCAGGCACGGAGCAGACGTAGCCTAAGCCTAACGACCGAGCGGAGAGCAGACGATGGAGAGCATGGTTGGAATTTCAGGATTTGGATGAAGGAAACGTCGGTCTGCGCCGGGGCGCCGTGCACTGGGATTGGGTTGTTCTTCCGGCTTCGCTAACGAGTATGACGTCATGCCGGGTCCTGCCCTATTTAAATGCGTCCTTGCGCAGATTCTCGAAAGGTCCATTGCTGGACCGTTTGACCAGCGCTATATGGACGGGAATGCGGCCATGGTCGCATCTTTTTGGTAGAGTTATGTCATCTCTAGCCATCATAGTAATATGGCGGACAGCGCAATGGCGGCAGGCTATAAAATAGCCGTAGATCTAGTACACTGTACCGTGGGTGATATTTCGTGCTTGATTGAAGTTGTTCGACGAAGCAGATTCTTGAAACCCGGCGTGAACGGTAGCCTCGTCTTTGAGGACCCGGCGAAAGTTCTACGAAAGCGCAGCACCGGGGGAAAGCAGCGCAGCTCGCATCGAAAGCAGACTACGTACCGGCGTCTGCTTTCGATGCTTTCTCGATGCGACTTTCGATGCGTGCTGTGCTGTTTTTCCCCGGTGCTGCGCGATTTCGTGAAACTTTCACCGGGTCCTCAAAGACCGGGCTACCGTTCACGCCGGGTTTAAAAACATGTTTTGTCAAACAATTTCAATCAATCACGGAATATCACCCACGCTATTTTGATGGCAGCCTGCCACCACAACTGCCAAAACGCCGTCTGCCATGGATGGATGATGGTGGCTGCCAGGTGGCTTCAGCAGCTGTATCTTGGCTAGAGGTGATATAACTCTACCAAAAAGATGGCCGCCAGTGACCGCATTCGCGGAGCGGGCAAACGCGATCCAGCAATTGTCATTGAGATCCAGTGGAGAAAACTATGCAAGACCGGATGGAGCGAATTGATGTAGCGTACTTTGTGTCGGGCGGCCGCTTGCGCCACATAACACAGACATGCTCAATTACAGTACCTCAGTTTCAGTTCCGGTTTTTTTGAAGGACGACCGAAATTGTTTGTGTGACTCAGGCTTGGCGCTGATTACCCATATTTTGACAAAAATGTAGCAGGATGTAGCAGGGTTAGCCCCTTGGCGCAGTTTGGCGCAAGTGGCGCAGCAACCACGTCACTGACATGTTGCTGTTTAACGAAAAAATTGTCAAGGTGCAGGAGCGAGCTGGTGTATGTTGATCATGATGTTTTAAAAAAAATCCTGAGACTGGGAAGGAAAATGATAGAGAAATTGTAGGACAGAAAAAAAGGGGGATTCAGGGCAAACGTCTCAAGAGACGTTTGCCCTGTCCCCTAATCCTAATTCTCTACATTTTCCCTTCCCGATTCTCAGGACTTACAAAACATCATGTTTATGTTGTTTTTTCCTGCCTTCTTAAAAATGTTGATAAAATAAATACATACATTTGTGGCACAGCATGCAGCGTTTGTTGTGCACTACATGTCAGCCCAACGCCAGAAAGAGCGGGGTTGTGCTAAGTCAGAAAACAACAACTTTCGCTTTAGGCACATATATAAAAAGTTACCATTACAAAGGAAATTATAGTTACACTAGCACTCTTCACTGTCATTAAGGCAATGACAGTTGACACAACCATAATCGGCCGGAGTTACATGGCGGCGCACGCTGCAATTGAGTAGATAGCGATCACTGAGTTCAGGTGAGCTGGCCTACCTCAATTACCTGGTGGGGGTTCGCCCTGATAGAGCTAAAAGATCGCGGCGTCCGCCTCCTCGCCGCCCATGGCAAGCGACAGCGAAGCACTTACTATCGCGGAAGATTGGGGAGTATCTATAGAAAGTATCGTAGCCGCAAATATTGTCGGAAGAGGTATGATTCGGAGCCCAGAGCTGCCGCTAGAACGATCACGGCACGTCGCAGAAGCCAAAGCTCGGCGAAGATTGGATTGGATTTGAATTGGATTATGTTGGCGCTTCCCTTTATATCGGGTGAGGCACAATCCAGTGCTAACATTATTTGGTGTAGCCTTTTTCGATCCTGGGGCTATCCCTAACGACTGAATATATCAGTATAAGAAAAAATAAAAAAATAAAAAATAAAAGCACGTTATATTGTGTACAAGCCTTTTTAAGGGCGAATGAGAACTTCCCCGAAAACTTGGAAGAATAAAGGCGTGCATAAACGGCCGGATGCATCTGAAAGGCCAGATAAGTTTGTTTTGTACGTTGAAGCCGCGCTTACACTGCTTATGCATCATACAAAAGACAGACTGCGGTCACTGCTCTGAGGGGTGTTTTTTAATATAAAGGCTTTATGTCATTGGGTATACAGAAACCGGACTGCAGATGTTTTCGAGGCATACATATCTACGAAGCAAACACGCATCCAACACGAGTGATATGTGTCCGCCGATAATTATGTCATCATGCCTGCTGCGGACATCCTGTCTTTTGTACGATGGACGCGCCGTGTGACCGCGGCTTTAGACTGCCGGGTTTGGCGTGTTTGTGAACACATCCCTTCAAGGGGTATCCTCACACCGGGGAGGGGGGATCTCTCCCTTTGATCCCCGGGATTCGCGTCACGTGGTAACAATGTCACGCATTTGCGCGGTGTTGCGCTGACGTGGACATCCTACAGGGCGGCTATTGGGGAGCTTATCCCCATGGCTGCGTGAACCCCTTGGCATCGGATCTATTTGCAATTGGCGATATTTGTGTTCCCGTGTCGGGGCACCTTACAGACTTTGCTCAGCGAGATACCGGCCGTGGCATCGGGTTCGCCTTGTTTTAGATTGCGCTGTAGCGCATGTCGTCCGAGGTAGAACCACTACATAGCGCACGCTTCCGAGCAATGACACTTACCCATCTTGGGGCTTAAAGTCATGGTTGCCAGTTATCTGAAGCTTTATCTAAAATCAAAGGAAACGCTGTTCCGTCTCCACAGATGTTTAAACAGTTCGCGACAGAACAAAGCAATAGTACATGAGCTTTACAACACCGAATCTAATGCTGAGGAAGTCCCAATTTTCAATTATGGCGATCGGCAGTTGCGTCTGCTCTGCACTATACACCGTCTCACTAAAACCGTGCAGTACAACCAAAGCTACAGGGGGGGGGGGGGGGGGGGGGAGAGCGTACGCCTACCTGTTCAAGAGGAGGGAAACGAGGAACGGGAGAGACGGGCTGGGATTCCCCCGTCCCTCCTTTCTCCCCTTCTGAATAAGGCGGGATACACTCTCTCCCCTGTAACGTTGGCTGTAGTGCATGGTTTTAGCGAGACGGAGCATAAGCGCGAGGACTGCAGCGTCCACAACAATATCGTTGAACAAAGTGCCATTACTCTAAGCGTAGCTCATTTAGTGGCTCAAGTCCGATGCACCCGATTGAGTCTTAGATATTCATCAATATAGTCCTCAAGCCGCTCCTTATACAACTGGTTTTTGATTCTATGTCCTTTGTGTTTTATCCAACCATGGAATAAGCATATTTCTTTGTAGTAGGAAGCTAGATCTTCGAATTCTGCATCTAACAGCGCTGCTGCCATATTCGCGTATAGCCGTTCCACGTACGCCTCCATTTTTTCTACTCTCGTCAGCCAGCACCGAGCACTGTTCTCGAAACCGCGACCACCAATCAGACTAAGGCCTCTGCAAATACCTCCTCTCCGTATCGGAGTGACGTCAACCGATGTGCCCGGCTTTCTCCGGTCGTCTCGACTCGGCTTGGCTTCGTCGAGTCGATCCGATCTGCATGGGCAAGATCAGAACCTTCGCCCACGCTGTTCGCCTGTCGTCAAATACGTCATCAATTTCGTCGAACACCGACAACTTCCCAATCGGTGCGTGTTTCGCGGGGTTACGTTGTCGCCTTTCCTTCACTGAGCTCTGGTGCTCGGCAGGATTCTAATACGACACCTAAACCAGTTCAGGCTTAGTCATTCAGAAAAGGCACGTAAATACCGTCACAAACAAAGTTGCATAAAACTAAACAGTAGCGTAGTTGTGAAAAAAAAATCCGTCTACAAAACTAAACAGGCAAAATCGAAACTGTTTCCTAGTGATCCTGAATCCCGATTCCTTTCCGTGCAGGTATCCAGGGGCCCACGCTTTTTGCACGTTTCTTTCGCATCACAGTACTTATCACAAAACACACTGCACGTACGGATCATCTCTGGGTAGTCGGAAATCGCCTCAAACTGAGGCGATTTCCGACCCACTATGATATCCCAGCCGCCATTGCCGAACGACTGCAAAATGGAGGAGGAGTCAGGAGAGCCGAGCCCGTAGCGTGACGTCATAGGAAGAGCGGAGAGGCGTTAACGTATAGCTGGTTGCTGGGCTCCTAGCCGTTCCTGTGAATGGTTGAGACGGGGAGGGAGTACCGCCTGTTCCGCCGATCATTGACGCCACCCACATTTCTCCCAGAAAAGCATCCCCGTGTGAATAACCCTTCAAACGAATGACGGGGAGCCGAGAGCGATGTTAGTGACATTGAGACGCATTTGGCGGTCGCATTCTCGACAACAGGGCTCGGTGCGTACTCGACGAGAGTAGAAAAATGAAGGCTTAGATGAAACGGCAACACGGGATTATGGCAGCAGCGCTGTTAGATGCAAGGGACGACGAACTGCTTTCCGATAAAGAAAAAAGAAAAAAAAAGATGGTTCTTGAATGGGTGGATGCAACACAAAGCAACGCAGAATCTAAAAACAAAACAAATCCAAAATTCAATACCAAAAACGCAAACATCCCTCCCCGAAAAGCATTCCTCTTCACCCCCCCCCCCTCGTGTTTGTGCAGCCCGAGCAAAATCTCCCCTATCTCCTCGTGACGTATACGTTAAGCGCGGCTCCGCTCAAACGCGTGACGTTGCTACCAGGTGATGCGCATCCCGGGAAGCGAATGGAGGGATTTCTCCACCGTGTGAATAGCTACTCTATTCACACGGAGTTCGAACGAAGCGGTTCGATAGCTACTCTTAAACTGCCTGTGATGTCACGCTGCGCATGTGCAGTCCAATGTCCAGAGCTATTCGGAGGTCGCAAAGCTTTGACAGGTCCCCCATATTCTAAAACTCTTCTAACGAAACATCGCTGACGATGGCAGCCCGAACGTTTTATTTTGGTTCTTTCCAAGAGCCTCACATACAAATGGTAGATCATGCTCAAAATTGGGAACGTATGTCACATGGTATGTTCAAGTTTTCTTAGCAACAATAATTTTCTAATTTTACTATGCTCTGTTCTAAAGATAGCATACAACGCTGTGAAAGAGAGTGGCACGAATGCGCGATTTCACCAATACACCAGATGGTTTGCACCCTTAAGTGAATTACGAGGGTAGTCCAAAGAGTTACATCTATGGCTACACCTCTTCAGAAATGTTATCTCGCGTAATACACCCTTGACTTGTGTTATGTGCTTGTTGATACAGCCGGACGTCAGTCAGCCACCAAAGAGCGTACGATTGTCGTAGCTGTAGATGATAAATTTAGCCAGTGCAGTACAACCGTTATCTTGAGTGCTTTGACGTGCACCACGCAGTGCTGATACAGCAACCGCACGCCTGTATGATGATAATAACACACACTCTTTATCATTGCAAAGGTGCAAGTAAACCAGACAGTTTCGGTTGGCTCGACGCTTCCGGTCAAGCGAACCTATACATGACTTCACCGTGACGTCGTCACACCATGCTGTTGGTTATTCCCACTTGTTCTTAGCGAGGAAAAGAAATTTGATAACGCAGAACGCGCGCGCTTTCAGACAGCAAATACATCCTAATGGTGGCGTGAAGCGTTGTCAGTGCAAGATATCTACACATGCCTTGCACTGACGTCGTATCAGCGTCCCTTCCGGATGCCTTACTAGACCGTATGTTCTGCAACGAACGTTTCACGCCATTAAATTTTTTTTCGTGGCTAGTACAAGTGTGAACGAGAACCTAGCGTGATGCGATGACGACATGAGCCTCGTGACGTCATCGCACAATGCTATAGTGGTCACGCGTTCTTCGAGCCTTGCCGAGACAAACAAATTCGATGGTGCGAAATGCTAGACACCAAGAGACACGCAAGGTTCACCACAATGGCGGCTGATGTGACGTCAGCTCAGGCCATGTGTCGAATACGCTACTACGGAGATATTCAGTGACTCTGGACGCCACGTAGTATACACGGGAGCCACTGTATAAGCTGCGCTTCAACATAATGCCACTTCAGCCATCTTTTGATGGTTTAAACTCTTGTTGACAGTTATATCTCAAGCTTTATTTGAAATTACCAGGAATCCCTTTTCTGTCCTCCAGGAATGTTAAAACAGCACTTCGATACATGAAAAAAAATATATATACATATGTATATAGACTCGATCCTTTCAACACCGTATCTATAAGCTCAGGACTTCCCACTTTTGAATCATAACAGACGGCTAATCGCTCCCGCTGTGACACTAATGTATTAGAATGACAGCATCCTCATACAATTCGGGGAACGGGTCCAATACTCAAGCGGGACCTATTTAGTAGCTCTACTCTGCGTAAGAGAACATGCATCTTTCTCATCATGCAGCGCCGCGAGAAGTTTTATCAGGCAGCCGACCACCTGGCTTTGCTGTTTGTCTTCTTTTTCCGCAAGATACGAGGAAAACGGACCATGCAAAGCGACTGTTTTGACACATCGATTCGTGTGATAAAGTGCAAGTATATCTTATCAAGAAGGGTGCAGACACGGCTGCACAGAGGCAGGTGCAAAGTCACTTTAATGATGACGACAAACTTGGCGATATCGTCAAAGCGCGGAGGAAACTCGGAAGAAAGGAAATAAGGACATTAACAGAACGTCGCAGCGATGCGATTCGTTTGAGAACTACGGGGTTTGAACGAAGCGTTTCTTCGAGCCAACCAACCGGCGCCACAGAGGGCAGCGAGCTGTGTGATCCCAGCAACCCTCAGAGCTTTTGCGTTGTGGACTAGGAAATGTACGAGTCCTGTTCCCCATCATTTTGTTTGGAAGGTGAGTATTCGTCCTTTATTCTTTCCTGTTTTGTCATGATTGTGCTACTGCTCTTAGTCGCTTGTTTTTTTGTTTTTTTTTCTTGAAAACTGTGATTTTTAGATTTATGGAAGTTTTTGTCTCACATCTACAGGCTGTAGATATGAGACTAGAGACTTAGTTTACATTGTCGTGAGTATGGCAGCAGGTCAACTGCTTTAAACGATGGGAATGCTAACAACAACAACAAACATGATCGTTGTAATGTCGAAATACGACATGCTCCAGAAAAAATCATTACACTAGGTTCTGAAAAAATAGTTCTTTTTTTCATGTTTTACTGCAGC
The DNA here is from genome assembly GCA_037355805.1 of Ixodes ricinus. Lineage (NCBI taxonomy): Eukaryota > Metazoa > Arthropoda > Arachnida > Ixodida > Ixodidae > Ixodes > Ixodes ricinus. Next base: position 22,474 of record JAZHYW010032137.1, on the reverse strand, counting down.
AACGTCGCCATTTTCATGACGTCAATCAAACAGTGCCAAAAATGCATCGTCACGGTGCTAGTCGTCCTTGTTTGAAACTCACGGTGGAAAAATGGGGCCCACTTCCGGTAACCGGCGTCATTCATCTCTATGTATTCGTAGAGTTCGTGGGCCACCATTTTCCCAATTAAACCTTTCGAAAAGCAGTTTAGCTATTGAATAAGATAATGGCAAGCTCTGAAACTTCGGCACGTAGTCTGAACCACTAGCACTACATTTTGACTTAGACTCGACTCTTCCGCAATCCGATGTTTATATTTGCAACAAAAAAGCTCAAGGTACACCTAAGCCTTTCTTATGAGTTGTGAATGCGAAAGCATGCAAGCCGCTCGTCCACTCCCTTTGTCGTCTCCTCGTCCGTTCCCTTTGTCGTCTGCTGCATACTAGCGCGCGCGCTTCGGGATATCGGAGGCCATGGGCGCAGCGGCCAATGGGAGCCCCGTCGACGCGCGCCAGCCAATGGAACCGAAAGCGATCGCGGAAACTAGGAGCCGTTTTTGCGCTTCAAAGTAGATGACGTCAGCTCGCTTCCCATGAGACAGTTAATGCTTTCGCATTAAAAACAAGCACACCTTTCTTTTTCAGGTGCAGCCTGTACTGAATTTCTCCGATTTCGAGTGCACGCTGCACTGAATGTTTCCGAATGGGCATTATTTTCGTAAAATGTCGCTCGAAACTGAAAAAAAAATAAATAAAATATATTGCTCGGCTTTAACGTAGTGACGTTCAATTTTCTTTTTAATATTTACTTTGTTTAATCTTAGTTTGTGTGCTATAGTACTCCGTTCAAAATAGTTTCTGTGCGCAGTGGAAATATTTAGTTCGTTTCCAGAGCTAAGTGTTGGCTGCTCATAAAATAATGATAGCCTCTAGAATAGTTTTTTTCCCATAAGACGAGCCAAGTGAATTGAGACGTGTGTGTGTTTGTCCCTCGTCTCCTTTGTCGTCCGTTCGTCTCCACTTAGAATAAAGTCAGGTCCTCGAACAAATCTTACCCGTGGCTACTATTATCAGCTTTCATGTTCACGTGCTTTGGACAGAAACCTTTGTTCGCCAAGATATATTTCAATCATGCGATGAAATGTCGTTCGGCATTACAAATAAGGAGCATGTTCGTCCGAAATAAAACAAATATTATCTACTCATGTTCGCAAAGGCGGTTTAACCGTAGCAATCGGCCTTTTCAGTGACAGACTATATTCACAAACATTCATGTAATGTTTTTAGACGTATATGAGATTCTTGAAAATAAACAAATCCGGTAAAAACCTGCCCGGTTGGGTGAAATAAAAAATAAATATATTTAAAACTTAATCTTAAAAGGAAACCCGACGTTTCCATGTCAGTTAGTTTTCTTCTTCAGGGGTGACTGAAAGTATGAGGAGCAGCAGCAGCTTCTATACTTCTTGTCTTTGACACACACACACATACATATATATATATATATATATATATATAGAGTCAAATATCCGAGAAGGCTTTTCTTGGAGTCACGGCAAATCCAGCACACGCCAGAAAACTTAAACAGGTCCCTGGGCGCCTTGCCCGCTTTGTACGCGCATGACCTCCGTGGCCTGACGAGAAAGCTGGAGAGATGCCTGTCTGCATAGAAAAAAAATCATATTTTTTTTTTCTTTTGAGGACAACGTTATAGAGCTACTGCTGCTCTGCGTGATTTCGAACACCCAGAAAAACAAGCAAAACCGAGGTGATTTTGAAACGTAAGGTTTCCTTTCAACATTTGGTTAGAGCTATATATTGTTTTAACATTAATCCTGAATTTTATATTGTAATATTCATATATTTCATATTGAAAAGCAAACTATACGAAAAATATGGGTATTCGATGAGAACCTGGAACATTTTGGAGGTCAAATAGATTAAAGCATATAATGTATTTTAAACGAACTCCCTAATACTCAGAACTTGAATCGTCCGCCCATCTGTCCGTTGGTACGTCCGTGCGATTCCCCGCTAAATTTAGCGGAGAGACTGGTGTCACGTGAAGTCAAGTCACGTTACCCCATGGTTTGAGATTGTCTGATGTCGTGTCACGTGAAAACGCTGCCCGGTATCAAATCACGGGGCATCGCGACTTAACACCGTGACGTCAATTTGCCCGCGAACTTCGGCGGGGAAATTGAGGTCACGCGGCCTGACGTCATGTGACGGCAGATCACGTGACACCAAGAGTCACGTCACGTGACCAGGTCACCTGACCTCATGTGTCGTGGCGTCAATTTTCCAGCTGAATTTCACGAGAAATAGATGCCAGGTTACGTCGTAGTATCGTGGAACACCACTTAAAACTGCGACATTAATTTCTTCGTTAATTTTAGCGGAAAAATTACGTCACGTATCTTGACGTCATGTGACGTCAGGTGACGTCAGGTGACGTCACACGGGGACGTCACGCCATGTGACCTCAAATCAAGTGACGTAGGTTCCGTGACACCGTGACGCCTAGGCGTCCAGTCCTGGTCTCGCGTGATAACAGGGCACGTGACTTTATGTACCGCGCTAAATTTAGCGTAGATATTTATAAACAATATGTATGAAAGCTTGAAAGAATAAAACATCGAGGACGAGGGCGGAAACAGGACTTCTTTCAAATTATAAACGTCATGAGAGGTTGTAAATCATCATCATTAGGGTTTGGAAAAAGCAGGCTTTTCTGCGGGCCTGCTTCGTTCCACCCTTGAGAGATTCATTCTCAGACCACAACTTCCGCAAGCTCTTGCCAAAAAGAAAAGTCACTTGGCTGTGATTCCCTACATGCACCATTCCGCGCACCGTTCGAGATGTATCGCGTCCAAGTTCGACAAGAATGCTGTTTTTTCCTGTCGTAGGTGCCTTAAACAGATGTGCAAAAAGTTAATTGGGAGCGACAGACCCAGATTGTGCAATGTAAAACATGCTAAAAAGTTCGTAGGGTGCAAAGAATGAAAGGTTTATTCAATTCCTCTCAGCTGCGGAATTCAGTACATTGGACAGACTGGGAGATGCGTCAACCATCAACTCAGAAAACACATCTTGGAAGCCTCAAAGGCTTCGAATGAGTCTTCTAACCCAATCGTCGTTCACAGGCGCGCGTGCGATGACTGTGCTCCTCATTTTTCTGATAATAGAATACTCGGCCCGCACAACAACAAATTTGGGAGAGAAATCATCGAGTCATTTGCCATGGGGGCTGTCAACAACATCTCCTCACCTTCATTATAACTGACAGAGACCGATGCCGTATTCCTAAGACCAGAAATGACTAGATTATTGACTCCTCGTCGTTACGCTAGTAATTTTTAAAACTTTTACATTGATAGTACATTTCCCTTTAGGACTGTCAACAGCATTTCTGCATTATCACCAGACATGTACGTAACGCGTTACAAGTAACGAGTTACTTGTACCTAGTTACTATTTTCGGTAACGAGTAACGTATTTAGTTACTTTTTCAGATATGGAACGAGTAACGGTATTTAGTTACTTTTAAGGCCAAGTAACGAGTAACGGTATCTCGTTACTTTTGAGGAGTAACGTGTACAACACCGCTTAAAAGGCCTTATTTTTTTCTAGCCTTAGTATGTGTCTTTTGCGACAAAGGCAGATGGAAAACCCGAAAAACAAATAAACAGTATGACAATACCGCAACGTATATCGCTGAACAGGTCAGTCGAACAGTTCGAATGATGTGTCCAGCGATAAACGTTGCTGTACTGAACTCTACAGCTGGGAATGTCCCTCACCCAGCGAGCACAATCAGGTTCGTTGGTTGAACTTTCTAGAACCGGGTACGGACCGAATGTAAAACCAGATGTTGCGAACACGGGAAGGCACATAACCCATTAACCGCTGTCGTCAATGAAGGTGCAGTTCCCAAAGATTCACTAGCTCTTTCTGAAGCACAGCACTGCCGTTCCTTCGAGCGCGTCAGTAGAACGACGCTTCAGCGTCACCGGATATGTATTTTCAAGGAAGCGGGGAAACATAACTGATGAAAACTTCCACAGGCAGCTGCTGCTCAATTAAGGGCAACGACTACTAAAAAGAAAACTATAAACCATGAAACAAAAACAGTTGTGTATTTGGTCTTGAAAGTAACGTGAAAAATAACTCGTTACTTTTGAGGTAACTAACGCGTTCCTTTTGAGAGTCGGTAACGAGTAACGTATTTAGTTACTTTTTGAGCGAGTAACGAGTAACGGTATTTAGTTACTCTTTTTTGGGTAACGTGTACATGTCTGATTATCACTGACAATGACAAAGTTCGAATTCTTGCACCAGAGTTAAGTAGATTATTGATACGTCGTCACGACGCCAGCGCTTTTTATACTTTTATTATTATAGTACTTTTCCTCTCCTTTTAACAAGTTTCTCCTTTCCTCCTTCGAGAATGATGAAACCTTGGGGGGGGGGGGGCGGTTTTATGGTTTGTGCCATTCTATGTGCTGTTGCTCATGAAAGAAGTCCTGTTTCCGCCCTCGTCCTTGATGTTTTATTATTTCAAGTTTCCATATCAATTTAATAAAACGCGCGTTTTCAATTATTACAAACAAATGTGCTTCACTCCCAAATGAGTTTCGAGGTTTGCCTCTTGAATACTGCTGTTCATACATCGTAGAAACTTAAAGGTATAGGTTGGTGGTAATGTTTTTTTCGTCTTCCGTGTGTCCGGGCATCCTAATACTTAGCGCTTCCGTGGTCTTTTCTATTTTTTATTAAAGGTCTTTCGTGAGGATTATTCCTCTTTGTCAACGGACATCGCTCTTGGCCTGGTGATAACGCTGGTCATCGCAGCGCTGTGCCTCAAAAAGAAGGAAGGGCGAGGATTCAGGACAGGCCTGCTCCCTCCGGGGCCGAGTGGTGTCCCTGTCCTAGGTTACCTGCCATTTCTCGGATCCAGTGCCCACGTTACCTACAAGAGACTTGCGGCAAGATACGGACCCATCGTGAGGTCAGACTCACTCCCGTGTCCGCAGACCTACTTTCTCTCTGTAGAGTCTGCGCAGCCGCAGTACTCACTGCTATTTCCTTGCGCAAAACAAGCTTGAAGAGGCCTGCGTTTTGCGGCGCGAGCGTGCAGCCAGAAATCGGTCTGTAATGCCGCGGGCACACTGCCAATACGTCATGCAAAAGACGGTCTGCAGACTCCATCTGAGGCCACATGACATAAAGTCACCTGTTTCTTCCTTGTACGAAGGTCCTGCCGAATTGGTCGCACAAGCACCTGTCTGAAGACTTGTTCCAGGCACATAATATATGAAGCAAACATACTTCGAACACGCTTATGGCGTGACCTGAGAAAACAGACGATTCAAAAAAATAAACGTAATTATGTTATAACTTATTTGCACCTAAATATCTCATCGTGGTATGCAAAAGACTCCGATGCATCGTTACAAATAGAACAGCTAATACAAGTGGACGTTTTGCATTTGGATGATTAGTGACGGAGTCTCTGACAGCTCACAATTGACACCGCGTGGCAAATTGTTCTTGGGTTCCTCGCTTCGCGATTCCCTTCCAAATCTTCCCGTTAGGTTATGCTGCGGGCTACCCGATAGGCTACCCAGGGACAGTGAGATGACTCCGGCACCGCAAAAGGTGAGATCGACAAGAATTAAAGAACTGCAGCAAGATACTACATCTGGAAACTGAAGCTAGGAATACAGCAAAGAACTACAAGAAACTACAGCAAGGAACAACATCAAGAAACTACAACAGCAATTTAAAGCAGGCGACAAACGCCAGTCATATCACAATAGGCTATTTTCAAAAGTGCGCGCCATTTCAAAAGAAAATGGTTGTTCATTTTCGATCTAGTGGAGACATTGAGCCGGTACTTGATTCTAGTAGAAAATATTATTTCCGCGTCGTAGTGACACGAAGAAAGTGAGACCACGAAATCAAAGCGTGCTGCAGAAATGAAAATAACCTCCATCCATGCTCTTACAGAGTCAAACTGAGAACGGAAGATGTTGTTGTGCTGAATGACCTGGACTCGATCAAAGAAGGCTTGAACAAAGACGAGTTCTTGGACCGTCCTGCACATTTTCTTTTGAAAAGCGTCGGAATTGACGGTGAGTTGGTTGGACGTGACCGAAGAGGTCATGACGTGTTGCCATTCTTGTTTCGTCTTGAATATGTTAACCTGTGCTCAAATACGTCATTGGTTTTGTTAAATCCATAAGCAGTGTTGTAGGCGTTACCGAAAAAGAAGTAACAATATACGTTACTCGTTACTTGCAAATAGAAGCAACGCGTTCCCGAGCTACATTACCTAAAAAATAAAAGAAACGCGTTACAGTCACCGTAACCATTAAAATGTAGCGCACGTTACTTTTGCGTTACGTTTTAACTATGATTTAACTCGTTGTACTCTTTGAAGTTACAGGTATGCATAAGCGTCATAATTCATGAAACATTAGATCCATCCAGAAATTGAACAAAATTAACTTGTATTTTGTTACGGGAATAAGGAACGTTACGGGAATAAGGGTATATTCTGACCAGTGTTACTGATCAGGTCATTCACGTGAAACGCAAGGCTGCGATTTGTTAATTAAACACGAAACCAATTTAATATCAAGGAAGTTAAAAATTGAAATATATACCCGTGAAAAGCAATCCAATGTTAATACTTAGAATGGCAGCTTCAAGAACTGAATTTATAAAAAAATATATTGAACTCTGATATCAACAATACGCTGTAGCGACATGACTACAGATATATAACATAAAATCAATACAAGCTTGGAGAACGTGTCAACATAAATGGTTCGCCGATAGAAAATATTAAAGAAAATGCAATCGACAGTGCAAACATATTCAGCTCAGCCCGAGAATTTTGATTTTCTCCTAACTAGAATGGTCGCCTTTTTATATACAAAGGTTTAGCGTATTACGATTCTCATTCAACCAAATTCGCCATAACAGTTGAATAAAGCGCAATGTGTGGCAACGCCTATATAGCACTAGCTATAGCTTGTGAGCAGTGAAGAAAAAAGTGACAGCGCAAAATATTCCACACCTCCTCCTTTCGTTACACGCGCAAATGTTCCCAACGTTTGCCAAGGAAGTTGAGCTAATGAGGCCTTGGTGTAGGAAGCCACCTCTTACACTTAGAGTGTTGTTCGCCCTCTCTTTTTTCTTTTTGTCAAGGTTTTTTTTAGCATTGCGTTGTTTGTGCGTTTCTTCGTAATGCAGTTTCCTTTAGCGCTCATTTTCTGAACGTCTGCGAGATCGCTTCTGGGTCAGGCGAACCTAACGTCTTCCTTGTTGTTTTCTTACGAAAACTTTTGTAGTGCTGAACTATTTACCTAAAATACGTTTTGACAGGTCTCGGGAACGCCTACCTTCAACCACTACTCGCGATTTATATTTTGGTGTAGGCAGGGCCGGCCTTAGAGCAGCAAGCGCCCTGGGCAAACTGCGGCCGTGGCGCCCCCCCCCCCCCCTATTTTCGCACCCAACATCACGTTGTTAGTAAACATGCCAGAGTGACCCAGCGCGAATGGTCGCGATTTTGTCGTTGTCAGTCGAGAACCACATCCTAAAAACGAACGACGCTGCTCTCTATATTCGCAGGCCCTTGGCTGACTATGGCGTCCCGGATTTGTGGTGTCAGCTTAGGCCATAATGCAGGATCAGACAGTTCGTCGCTGGCGGCCTTTATCTCATTCGATGTGTCATCACCATCTTGTTTAGTGTCACAGACTACTCTGGCAGTGGAGCACTCGGCGTCGTCGGGATATTGCTGCGGTGTCTCACTTTCCTTTGTATGGGAATAATCTTCGCTTGTCGAGCTCTTTTCGTGCAATGTTTCTCCCTCTGCTGGTTCACCTGAACTTGAGGGGCCCTCGTGTACTTTCACATACTTTTTCAGGGCATCTGCGCTCTTCCTGGATTCGCCATCTTGTTCAAATTTTCGTTTTCTGTACTGCGCTCCTGATGGTTTCTTTCGAGGAAGTGGCATATCACTGAAATTTTAACCAACAGACTAAATATAAATTTTACACCAGCCATCCTGACCCGTAATGCGTATTGTAACAATACTTAAAAAACAAGCTAGCTGGTGGTGATTCATAGTAATAAAAACCCGAGACTCAGGAACACAAAAATTATCGTCTACAAGAAGCCGAAGACGCTCCTTATGTGACCTCGGTAGATCCCACAATATTTTTGAGCAGCTCGTGGCACCTGTGTATGCAGTACCGTAGGCATAGCACCAGATTACGTGATACGGACCCCGAAGGTCAAAGTCAACGCAAAGAACAGTGGCCGAACCGATGAAAATTCGCCCAGTTTACATTCAGCAACACGTGCACTCTGAGCATTAACAATTAGACTCTAGAAACTAGCAGTCGTTACGTAATAATATGTTCGTGTCACGACAATTGAGTTTAAGCTACTCAGGTGTGCACGCACAGTGATAGGGGTTACGCAGTGATCAGTCCACTGGAAATGGAACAAATGCACTTCAGGATCTCCGTGCCAATAAGTCGAATGCAATTATGCAATGTCTTACCTTGACAAATGAGATGGTCAGTCTTTCACCAACAGAAAACAGCAATGAAAGAGATCGGCATCAGTGTTGCCAATTTAGCAGTTTTCCCGCAGTTTTCCCGCTGACATCTTTTTTTTTAATACCACCTGTTGCACACCCCTCTTAAACCCGTGCTGCTACGTTAGAGCTCCCACTACCAGCACCCTAGATCCCCTGGTACCTGCGCGCCCTTGTCCTGCGACTTATCTCCTGTCACCTGGCTGCCCGACGCCTGCTGCTCGAAGGCGCTATTGAGCTGAGGGTCACTCAGCCCTCCAGCGTCATCGGGCCCGTCAGTCAACAGGCTGGGCTCCCGACCACCAGTGACCCCAGCCTGCGGACTGGCGGTTCGTCCCGCTGGAACTGACACTTCCTCCTTTCTGCCCTCGCTACTCTCCCTCGCTCGAATTACCCCTTCCAGGCGCTCTACCCTACTGTCACACTCCCTCTTAAGCTCCTCTAAACCCGCCTTCCATACTTCCCCCATCTCTTCCGCCTGCTTCTCGAGGCCGACCCGCTGCTCCCTCTCATGATTAAGCTGCCTAGTCAGCTCCTCAACCTGGGCCTCGAGACCCACCCGCTTCTCTCCTTCTGCCTTAAGCTCGGCCTCAATCTCCCGAACTCTACCCTCCCATTCCCCAGTTACCTGCTTAAGCTTCACACAAAGCCGACACTCGAAACTCACCCCCGCCGCCGCCTCCTCCAGACTCCCGAAACCCGTCTCCTCTAGGTAACACCACCTCCCACACCCCTCGCACTGCACCAACTCGTCCCCACCCTTGTCATGCCGACCCAAATCTAGACCCATGTCTAGACCGGGAACAAACCGTCACTTCCCGCCAAAAATTCAAACAGCCTACTTTGCGGAACTAACTTCTTAGTAGCCTCAACTAACCGCAGCTGCTGCTGTTCAAACCTAACACTGCTACCGCATAGTCACTTCCAATCAACTCTCAAAAGAGAGAGAAAAGAAGAAAACTGGCACTTAGCTTCGGATGCTCGAGGAGAACCAGGAAACACGTCCGCTCACCGCAACGGTCACACGGAGGAGAGCTGCGCGTGCGCGCGGTGTGAGTAGAAGCGAACGCATGCGCGGAGCACGCAGCTGGTAGAGAGAGAGCGAGCAGAGAGAGTAACGCGCAGCTGTTGGAGAGAGGGAAGGAGGGAGGGATTGCGCGTGCCCAGTGTGAGGTGCGGACTGCAAGGCCGCGGGACATAAAGACCCGAGCAAGAGATGCTCACGCATCTAAAAAACCTAGAGGCCATAAAGAGAAAAGTAAAATTCTAAGCAGCCCGATGCCCCATGGGGGCGCCTTGAGGGGAAGCGGGCCGCTCCAGCGAGGCGAAGGACACGAGGAATAGCTCGGAGCCGTTCTGGAGTGTGCGAAATGGTGTCCTCGGCTGTGTCGAGCCGGAACCCAAGAAAACCCATGCGTCGCGTGGGCTCTGCTCGTGTCGCTTAGGTCTAAGCGCAATCTCGACCGCAACAAGTCCTCCACGAGGAGGCGCACCGTAGACGCCAACTTGTCTGGGTCGGAATGGGCGCACAAGAAGTTGTCTTTGTGAGACCAAGCCCAGAGTCCACGCGCGCGCATTTGCCTGGCAATGGCTGTTGCCAAGAGTTGCATGTAAAACGGCGCCGGGCGTATCAGGAAGGGCATACGCCGAAAACGGCAGTAACGGAGGCCTACTCTAAATGTGGTTGGGTGACGGGAGGAGGGATGAAGCGTGATATGGTAAAAGGCCTCGGCAAGGTCGAGCTTCACCATATAAGGAGTATTCACTGGCGGTCACAGCTGAGCTTGCTGCTGCTTTCTTACCACCTGGGGAGAGCGAGAGAGGGTAAAGATGCTTTGTACGAATTTTGAAAGGCAAGTTCTTCTATGATGTTCTAGAGGGAGAATAGCGACGTTCGGGGAAGCCTGGGACCTACAAAGGAGAGTCCCGATGATAAGAGACTTTCTCCTTTTTCATCTTTGAGGTTGCCCGAGAGGTGAAGGGAACTCTTCCCGGGCATGCGCTGTGAGCAGTTACCTCAAATATTGCGCCCAGTGAATACCACTATACGCTTGAGGGAGGGGGTTTACTTCGATGGCCTGGAGTAGCGGAGTAAGGCCAAGCTGAGGTGCCTGGAGGTAAGGAGTAAGTGCGGCGCGGTCTAAAACAAACCGGGACTCGGTGGCTGACTTGGATACAAGGAAGACGCGGTTGAGGCACGGACCACGTGAGGAGCGTTCGATGATTCCGCCAACATGTTGGTCACGGTGGCATCGATTGTGGGGACCTGGTCCGGGAGAGGGGGCAGGCCGTGAAAAAGAAGCCTTCGTGCAGCGAATGGAAAGTGCGCCGAAGTCGGGCGGCCCGTGAAAACTACATGCCTCACTAAACACTGCCCAGTCGACTTGAGGTGCCTGCTGGGTCGGGTGAACTGGCGGCGGAGGTCCCGTCGCTTTCGACTTGTAGGCAGTGCTACCCTGGTCCGACTCGGAGTCTTCGACGTCGCTTTGTTTGTCTGTAGTGTGTTCCTTTGTGTTGGTGTGGTTTTCCTCCTGGCCATCGTAGGTGTCGAAGGAGTCGTCATCGGCGCGGGGCTCGATGACACTGTCGGTCCTGCTGAGCCACTCCAGGATTCGCTCGGCGGCGGTAGCCGTCGAGTCCGAATTCAATGGGTCGTTTTCTTCGGTCCAAGATCAAGCACGGGCAAGGTCGGCCGAGACGCAAGCCTCGCAAAATGCATGGGCGAGAACGTCCTCGACCGGGAAAACGTCCAGGAGCGTCGAGGAGACGACCGTGCCGTCGATGACGGCACTGGTGGGTCTCGAAGACCCAGGGTATAGCTGCCGGACTTACTTAGGATTAGGGGGCCTCTCGGACTTGGTGCCTTGGGGGCGGTAGCTGGTGTTCGCGGGAGCACGAGACATGCGGCGTCCGCGTCGAGGCTGGTTGGGTAGCTGGTCGGGGAGCTCTCTGAAAACATCGGACTCGAGCCTGGACGTCTGGTAAAGGATAGCCGTCCTCCAGTTCCCTCTCGCGACGACGTGGAAGAGTTCCAGTCAATCGAAAATGAGGTGCTGGTGTTCGGGGAGCATGGCATCCCAGTAGAACCGATACGGGTGGAGATGCCGGATCTCGTGGACATCTCTCGTGGACAAACTTCTGGTGTTCTGGGCGAGGTCGCGCAGAATGTCTTAGGCCTGACGGACCCTCGCTCCGGGAATGGGCGGTGGGGGCTCCACCGGAGGTAGTCGGATCGCGTTGGTGGCTCTGGTAGAAATGATTCCCGTAGAAGCCATACCTCCGGCGGAAGCAGGGGGAGGACTCCTGCGATGCTGGAAGCGATCTCTTGGCGCGTCTGTGGATGTTCGAGCTCACCGTGCTGACGTTCGAATAGCTCGCGTTCAGAGTTCTGCGACAGGGACTGCTGAGACTGCTGGCCGTGTGGGGCGAGACCGGCCAGGGCATCGACGATTGGAAGCAGGGCAGCTCCCAAGGTTGAGGCGAAGGAGGCAGAAGTGGCATCACCTGTCTGTTGGACGAGGGCGGCTTTGTCATCGGCGGCCAAGTGCGTTGGCGCGTTCGACGACGAGGCATCCTTCTCCTTGGCTTTTCTCTTGTCATGTTGAGATGCGTGGCAGTGCCGGCGGCTGCGACTCGGTTCAAAAAAGAGGTCTTGGCATGAGAAGGAAAAGAAGACAAATCGGAAACCCTCCGGACATTTTCCTTGTTCCTCCCGCCGCTCTAAGCCGAGCGGCGGGCAGGAACAGGACTTCGTATGATATATATATACCGGGTGTTCATTTTTAATTCGAACAGATTTATTTAAAAAAAATCCGTAAAAGATGCACTGATACGGTTTGTGCAGGTGAGTTATACGGCCAGGGGTACATTATGTGGGTGGCTAATCGTTGCGATAAGTCGGCTAATTAATTAAAATTCGTTAATTAACCTTTTAATTAGTAGAAATAAACATATGGTTCCAATTGGAAACTTAGAGAGCGTCATCGAAAACCACTAAATCAACTCTTTTTAGAACGACTTGAAGCTCGTGGGAAACTCAGGGGCGCGCCAAAGTTACCACTTGTGAAGCAGGCGCAAAGCCAGCAGTGGCGGAACGCGGATGATTAGATCATTATCGCGTTCCGCAGCTGTGCCTGTCCTTTCGGACTTCGCTCCGATGAAACAAAATCCGATTACGCCAGCCACGACAGGACGACTGCCTCAGGACATGACTGCTGCTCGACTGCCCATAGTAAGCTAATGTATGCTTAGAGTTAACTGCATACTTGTTCAAGACTCAATCATCAAATCAAGAGAGTTTTCTCACCGACTAGCGAGGAGCGACGTCGACGACGGTCTTACCCTCGTTTGTGCGATGAACAGCCGACGGGGGCCAAGAAGGACAGCGTGGTGGTCTCATAGAGGATTTGTTAACGCCATCAAAGAGGCGGACGCCGGATATGGGGTGTTCTTGCCGACAGGCCAAGTGGTCATTCGGTAGTCCACCGGCATTCAAAAAGTCTAAATTTATACCTGGTGTAGACAGCATATCCGTGTTAAAGGGACACGAAATGATTTTTTAACTTCTTCCTTAGCTGTAATTCTCAACTCAAAAGCGAACTGTGAAATCACGCGGTCGTGACATGCTAGAAGCACCGGTTCGATGACCCCAAGTTTCCACCGTGCTTTTTAAGCACACCATAGAACATGGCATTCGCAAGTGATGATAAGTTCCGTCAGGGCACTCATTGCCCATGAACGCGAATTCAAATATTCGTTGACGAATTGGTTGTTGACGAGCGCATACGTCCGAGTGACGCAGTTCTCGTGTCCAATGCGTGAGTTGGGGTCGGCTGATTTCATAGCCTTTGTAGGCATTGCGAAAAGGATATTTAGCACCATACACATATGATGATAACATCATAGCACACTGACATTAAGAAGCATAAAACCGGCCCAGCAACAGAAAAAAAAATTACATTCGTAAGAAATATAATTGCCTGTAACTTGTTAATTACAAAAGCGAACACACCTCTGAGCATCAAAGTTTAATAGGATGTGTTGAAACAGTGTCATAGAGCAGGACATTTCATATACGTCACTTGAGCAAACGCCAGCTTTTCACCTGAAGAAAAAACAAAAAAACACTGCGATCAAATGCAAGCTATTGCAACGAAAGCACGTTATATCAAGATCTTCAGAACTGCCGATTTTGCAAAATCGTCGATTAGTACGAAAGGTTAAAGATCGCAGGAGCTTCTTCGCTAAAAGTTGCTGTGATTATTCGGCGACCAGAGGCTGAACCAACTTCCCCTAGACCGTACACGCGACGTGTACCTTTCGCTTTGATTCTCAAAAATTCAAACGTTTATATGAAGCTAGAAAAATGCGAAAATTTTATCCTAAAGGTTATATCGTAAAATTGTTGATTAGTACAAAACGTAAGCATCGCAGGAGCTTCCTCGCTAAATGTTTGTGATCATGCGGTTACCTGGCGCTGAAAGAAATTCTTGAAGGCCCAAAATGCGACGCCTAGATTTCGCATATATTCTCAGACACTCTAACGTTGAGACAAAGCTAAAAGTGTGCGAAAATTGCATGCTAAAAGTCTTATCGATCCTCGAACATATCGGAGAATTCGAGCTCCGCCACGACGATATGACTGATTAGTACATGCTGTCGCACAGGTGTTAATATCCAAAGCGATCTTGCACAGAAAGGGTATAATGTATCATTCTTTCACATCTTCACGTTATACCTACGTCAGAGAGTACGAAGAAGCCCGAAATCGTCGGCAAGCTGAGGCACATCACGACTCCGCGCACCGAACAAGCTCACATCCACCAGCTCTGGGCGCAGCCATCTTACCGGTGACATCACGACTCTTGTGAGGTCACGTGACGAGTAGTCACTCGGTTGCTATGGAAATCGAGCCAGCTCAGCTCGTTGCTATGGTACCGTATGGGACCAATCGCGGTGAGAGGCGGCACGGGGAAAAGCGTGGCGCTACTCTGGCAGCTATGCTGCCATATCGAGTGGCTCTAGTCCCAGCGGGTGCGTTGTCCTGTATGTCCACTATTTTAATGCGAATAGCATTCTTTGGATACTTCACGCACTTTTCGTCTATGTATCTATCTATCTATCTATCTATCTGGCTATCTAACTCTCTTACGCCGCGGGTCGATAAATAAATAAAAAATCAGCAGAACCCATCCTTTGGGAATGATTATCTACGTTAATGCGAATAGCATCAAACGGTGCGGAGTTATGCGCGTTCGTCAGGTGGCCGGCACACTCTAGATACGCCAGCCCACTCTTAAGGCGATTCTAAATTTGTTGACACTTTCACAGCCCTGCGCACGATCTCCGCAGCCCAGCACGTGCGTTTGTGTCACTTAGGAAGGCGAGCAAAGCACGCGCCATACGCACAAACACTCAAAATGGTACCGACCAGACTTTCTGGCGTCTCAGCTAGTCTCAACCAACGGTACTCTAAACGGTTGTTTATATCTTTACCATAGGACGCGCCTTACAGCGCTGTCACAGCTACCGGTGCGCGCGCGTTCCATGCACGAGGGCTCATTCCGCTCTCGTGAGGGTGAGCACGGCCGCTACATCACCCTCTCCCGAGCGCGGGGAGAGGGTGAGCTAGGGGCCGTGCTAAGCCTCACGAGGCGGAATGAGCCCTCGTGCATGGAACGCGCGCGATGGTAAAGATATAAACAGGTGTTTAGAGTGCCGTTGAATGACTGCCTTCATAGCTCTGTGGTTAGCGCGTCTGCCTGCTGATCAAAGGGTCAACGGTTCGAATCCCGCCGGCGCCGGTCTTTTTAATGCGAATAGCATTCTTTGGATACTTCACGCACTTTTCGTCTATGTATCTATCTATCTATCTATATATCTATCTGGCTATCTAACCTCTTACGCCGCGGGTCGATAAATAAATAAAAAAGACCGGCGCCGGCGGGATTCGAACCGTTGACCCTTTGATCAGCAGGCAGACGCGCTAACCACAGAGCTGTGAAGGCAGTCATTCAAGGCACTCTAAACATGCACCTGTTTATATCTTTACCATCGCGCGCGTTCCATGCACGAGGGCTCATTCCGCTCTCGTGAGGCTTAGCACTGCCCCTAGCTCACCCTCTCCCGCGCTCGGGAGAGGGTGATGTAGCAGCCGTGCTCACCCTCACGAGAGCGGAATGAGCCCTCGTGCATGGAACGCACGCGCACCGGTAGCTGTGACAGCGCTGTAAGGCGCGTCCTATGGTAAAGATATAAACAACCGTTTGAGAGTACCGTTGGTTGAGACAATACTTCGTTTCAGCTTGGGTCCAGACGCAGCCGATGCTACAGGCGCGAGGCATGTGGCCCTGAACAGTGCTTCCACTGCACGAGCGCGCGTGCTTGGCAGGGAGGCTGAAAGCCCGGCGCTCGCGCTTCGTAGCATCGGCTGCGTCTGGACCCAAGCTGAAACGAAGTATAGCCGAGACGCCAGAAAGTCTGGTCGGTACCATTTTGAGTGTTTGTGCGTATGGCGCGTGCTTTGCTCGCCTTCCTAAGTGACACAAACGCACGTGCTGGGCTGCGGAGATCGTGCGCAGGGCTGTGAAAGTGTCAACAAATTTAGAATCGCCTCAAGAGTGGGCTGGCGTATCTAGAGTGTGCCGGCCACCTGACGAACGCGCATAACTCCGCACCGTTTGATGCTATTCGCATTAACGTAGATAATCATTCCCAAAGGATGGGTTCTGCTGATTTTATTTATTTATCGACCCGCGGCGTAAGAGGTTAGATAGCCAGATAGATATATAGATAGATAGATAGATAGATAGATACATAGACAAAAAATGCGTGAAGTATCCAAAGAATGCTATTCGCATTAAAAAGACCGGCGCCGGCTGGGATTCGAACCGTTGACCCTTTGATCAGCAGGCAGACGCGCTAACCACAGAGCTATGAAGGCAGTCATTCACCGCCCTCTAAACATTAGTTTATATCTTTACCATAGGACGCGCTTTGCAGCGCTGTCACAGCTACCGGTGCGCGCGCGTTCCATGCACGAGGGCTAGCTCACCCTCTCCCGCGCTCACCCTCTCCTCAGCTCACCCTCTCCCGCGCTCGGGAGACCTCTAGCTCACCCTCACGAGAGCGGAATGAGCCCTCGTGCATGGAACGCGCGCGCACCGGTAGCTATGACAGCGCTGTAAGCGCGTCCTATGGTAAAGATATAAACAACCGTTTAGAGTACCGTTGGTTGACACTAGCTGAGACGCCAGAAAGTCTGGTCGGTACCATTTTGAGTGTTTGTGCGTATGGCGCGTGCTTTGCTCGCCTTCCTAAGTGACACAAACGCACGTGCTGGGCTGCGGAGATCGTGCGCAGGGCTGTGAAAGTGTCAACAAATTTAGAATCGCCTCAAGAGTGGGCTGGCGTATCTAGAGTGTGCCGGCCACCTGACGAACGCGCATAACTCCGCACCGTTTGATGCTATTCGCATTAACGTAGATAATCATTCCCAAAGGATGGGTTCTGCTGATTTTTTTTATTTTGTTTTTATAGTCGGTTACAAGTCAAGAAGGTAGGAGACTCCTCCCACAAGCGTGGTGCGCCGGTTTCAAATCCCTCCGCAGTCGAAAGAAGAGTTCACTGGAAACGCTCCTTGTTCCGCTTCAATGGATAGATAATGGCCACAGAGTGGTGCCAACTTGTCTCCGAGCCCCACTTTTTAAGAAAGCGACCTTTGTATTCATCGGAGAAGGAACCGAGCCCCTGAAAGCAGCCTTTGTATCAATCGGAGGGGAAGCTAATCCCCGAAAGTCGTCTTTGTTTCCATCGGAGGGGAAGACTCTAATCTCCCTCTCGTGGCTTCCACAATGCTAAGTCAAAGTCGAAAGATAAAGCAAATATGTACAGAAAGGCAAGACCCTCCTCGCGCGTTGGCCGCGACGTCACGGAAACGATGGGACGCTATTGGATGCGGAGGTGGCGGAGGATATATGATTCCCTTTGAGGGGCATTTGCCGCTACCTTCTTGACTTGTAACCTACTATAGTTTATGGTAGTTTCTGCGCTGATGGGGTATCAGGGTGGACGAAAAAAAAAAGAATAAAAGAAATTGTGCCTCGACAAAAAAGAATAAGAAAACTTTGTTGTTTTTGCGATCAGGAGTGCTTTCAAAGCCCGGAGCACCTCGCCTTCGTTCTCGTGACATGTCGCTCGCTTTCGCGTAGCACCCCTCAATTCTGAAGGCCAACGTGTTTTTCAGGGAAGAAGGCGATTTTAGGTGCGCGTAGTGTTACCAAAGGTGCAGGATTGAGAGCGTAACCCAAGCAATTGAAGAGAGGGGAAGGGAGAGCTCTCTTTTACGGGTCTCCACGTCGTGATTGTCCTACAAAATCAACTTTCATTTATTTCTCGCTCGTGGCTTCCAAGTTCTTTGCGAAGCTAGTCAGATAGGGTATAGTTATGGCTGATTAACACGATGTATATTTCTAATGCACAACAGTTTTGCAAAACCAGAGTTTCGCTCAAATGGATAACTCACACGTACAGTTGGACGCGCAATACCTTTGACTCGCGAGAGATGCCCCCAACACGGTTGAGTCTGGCGGTGTTCCAGACCTAACATCCAAATTTTGTTGCCTTACCTGTTACTAATTCGCGCGCATTTTGCGCCATATCGAAATGAAAGCGCTTGACGAAAGTGACGCTCGATTTCCGCTCGATGGAAATTTCACGCCAGCCCGTTGTCTTCGCTGGTATTTTGAGCGTTTCCCAGCGATGCGGAGCGTTCAACAGAAAAAAAAAACGTACGATGGCATCTTTCGTACACTCATTACTTCTATAACACCGAGCCGCCTCGTATCCTCTTGTTTTTCTTTCCATGGTACTAATTTCTTTCTGCGCGTTACGGCTGTTACGACGCTAAGTCTGTCTGCACCCTCGAATTTGAATTTGGGCTCAGATCAGGGGCGGACCAGTTTAAACCAGGAAAATATAATTAACACTGTATCAAAGTAAATCTATCATATCGATCGGAAACACGATTGTGCACACAGAATACAATAGCGAGTCAGCGTGCAAAACGCCGCCACACAACACTACCGTAACATCTGAGCGATTTTTGCATAGCACCGAGTGCGGAAAAGAGAAAACAGTTATCAATTCACATAAACGAATCAAATGTATTTAAAGCCCGAACACTCTGTACGTTCAGTCTACCTAAGGTTATCAATAGACTCGACCATGTCATTTGTCGAAACATATAAGACATTGGCAAAAATGGTTAGACTGAATAAGTGCATCTAACGCACGCAATTACCAACCGACGGTCGCACGTATTCAATAACATTTCCAATCGTCACTGCGCACCTTGGACACAATTCGGGGAGCAAGATATATTTACATCGCCGCCCGAGGTCTTCATTGAACGTGTAGTACTGACCAAAATAAAAGGCTAACCTGACTCTCAATCGCTCGCCGCAAAGTACAATTTCGAAAAGGCGGTACTGTACGTCACTTGAGATAAAAACCCAAGCTATAGAAACGAGCGTCGTAAAAAAGGGGACAGACATTGTTATTCCTACCTCCGAACAGAAACGAGCGCATCACACAGAGCAGAGGCCGGACTCGGCCACCGCGCGTATTATCACTGACGTCCGATGCAATGCACACTGAGCTGACTGACTATGCAAACATACCAAGCGCGCGCGAGGGAGAGAGAAACTTCCTCCGCCGGGAGACACGACACGATTCGGCGATCTATTTCACGCAGAAGATAACGCGGGCCTTTCCACACTTCGACACTGGCGCCATCTAGAAGTCGCGCGTTCAACCACGACACGAGCTGCGCGCCATCTGGTGTCTGAAACAGACGAACAAACATAGGTGCATGATTTACGCAGGCTGGGGTGTGCCTCGTCCGTGGCGGAGGGTATCGCGTCGGACTACTGTACAGAAGGTCGCTGGTTCGATTCCAGCCGTGGGACATGAGCCCAATGTGTGATTTTTTTAGGAATATTAAAATTCGCAAGGTATGCTTGGGAGAAGGACATGTTGGTTCGAGTCAAGGATGAAGCAAAGAATAAAACTGGGACAACGCAACACATCTTTCATACGTATACGTTTCCGGAGTTTTCGTGTCGCCCGGTTTCGTACCTTTCGTGTCGCCAACGTGTTTTCGTTCAAGAACCTAGAAGGTCGACTGGACGATGAGACATGCAAGGCTTGCCTGTAATAAAACCCCCGCAAACGACGAACACTACAAGAAAACCACAAGTAGGGAGAACCACAAGGAAATCCCAACAAGATCGAAAACCACAACCACAAGGAAACTACACCAACAATAACAAAAAAAACCGCAACGACAAGAAAATCGCAAGTACGAATACCACGAGAAAAGCACAACAACGGAAACCTCAAGAACAGCACAACAGGAACGAATACCAGAAGCTCAAGAAAACTGCAACAAAAACCGCAACCAAAATAAACCTCGACCACCAGAAAACCGCAACAGGAACGAATACCAGAAGCACACGGAAACTGCAACAAAAAACCGCAACGAAAATAAACCTCGACAACCAGAAAACCACAACAGGAACGAATACCAGAAGCACACGAAAACTGCAACAAAAAACCGCAACCAAAATAAACCTCGACCACAAGAAAACCACAACCAGAAGAAAACTGCAACAAAAAACCGCAACCACAAGAAGCCATGAATGTTGACTCTACCGATTGGCCCTGTCATGAAGACGAGGCCATGGAAGTTGACCCCACCGATAGGCCCTGTCATGAAGACGAGGCCATGGACGTTGACCCCACCGATAGGCCCTGTCATGAAGACGAGGCCATGGACGTTGACCCCACCGATAGGCCCTGTCATGAAGACGAGGCCATGGACGTTGACCCCACCGATAGGCCCTGTCATGAAGACGAGGCCATGGACGTTGACCCCACTGATTGGCCCTGTCATGAAGACGAGGCCATGGACGTTGATCCAGACCGATTGGCCCCGCAATGAAGATGCGGCCATGGACGTTGACCAGACCAATTGGCCCCAGAATGAAGATGCGGACATGGACGTTGACCCCACCGATAGGCCCTGTCATGAAGACGAGGCCATGGACGTTGACCCACCGATAGGCCCTGTCATGAAGACGAGGCCATGGACGTTGATCCCACGGATGGCTCCGCAATGAAGATGCGGCCATGGACGTTGACCAGACCAATTGGCCCCAGAATGAAGATGCGGACATGGACGTTGACCCCACCGATTGGCCCTGTCATGAAGACGTGGCCATGGACGTTGACCCCACCGATTGGCCCGGAATGAAGATGCAGGCCATGGGCGTTGATTCCACCGATTGGCCCTGTCATGAAGACGAGGCCATGGAAGTTGACCCCACAACATGGTTGTTTCTACTCAGGGAAATATTTTTTTTCTGCACGAAGTTGATTTTGTTTTTTTATTTCGCTACGAGAGATTTTTTATTTCATTTCATTTCATTTATTTACCTTGAGGACCCGTGTCCGGGTGTTACACAAGGGAGGTTAAGTAAGAAGACATTTGTTTGAACACAAAAGTAAAAATGACCATGAAACAAAAAAAATTCTAGGATTGTAATAGAGAAGTTTGTACGGCCGTTCTTGGTCAACATAGGCATGACTATGACAGACAGGGTAGCGTATCGAAAGAAACTGCTTGAAGCCGTATTGCATCGCAAAGTACTTCGCGTCTAACCTTAAAAATCAAGGCTTGGAATCTGTAAATATACCAGGTTGGAATACCGAATAAACCAGGTTGGAACAAGGTTGGAATTTATAAATAAACCAGAGTTCTTTTTCTTTGAGATCCCATTGTTTGTTTGCATATCAATTAAGTTACATCACAAAGTGCATTACGGGATACGGTGGTCTGTGCTACATGTGCCAAAAACTAGACGTTTACAAGATAACGCCCCACCTTTTCAATCAGTACCTACAATTATCACGAAGTTTATAAAAACAAAAATGGCGAAATCATTGCGAGGTGGTTGTACCTCACCGCCATAAGTTTTCTCCCAAAGCCGGGGTCACACTGCTTATACATCATACAAAAGACAGTCTGCAAACAGATTCAAACTCGAGTCACCACAAGATCTGAGCTTCGAATGCCGCACGGCAACGAGTTCAAGGAGACACTTGGCACGCGGCATTTGAACCATGGATATCGTGGTGACTGATATCTGCAGACTGTCTTGTGTATAATGTATAAGCAGTGTGACCCCGGCTTAAAGGTACTTCTAGTAGAAGCAAACACCGCAATACGACCCGCAAAAATTGCGTAATAAATATTAAAAATATTAAAAGAAGGACAACACGGACTGCACTATATAGTATCAAACCTCGTGCTCAGGCTCAAAAAGCTACGTCAAACAACGTGCAAAGATTAAAAATAAAAAATAGTTACAGCATGATTATTTTTATTTAGGGAAATCCGAATTTTTTTATGTACGGAGCTAATTTTTTTCTGGAGTTTTATACGCGCTACAGATTGCAGTCAAATATATCAAAAGGCGCGCTTGTAGCGCTAGCCGCAACATGTCCAGATGAATATCTCAAATTAAATAATTAAATAAGCATCACAACTTGTCTATCTACGTCCCCAGAGCAGCTGTTCACCGTTCTACCACAATACACAAAAATTTGTAAGTAGAAGTTGCAGTAACTCGACGTAACAAGACTTTTTCTTGAACTCTTCTGCCTCGCGCCATGCTGTCGATGACAGGGTTGGGAGCGCTTCCCTGCGGAGAGACGCCGCCCTCCTCTTTTTTTTTTTTTGGTGGTTATCATTTGAGCCCGTTCTCGTTTCGCCCTTCTCACTTGGCCCTTCTCAAAACAACCATTCTCAAAATG
>JAZHYW010032136.1:0-15953 GCA_037355805.1 Ixodes ricinus | reverse complement strand
CTGGCGGTAATTATGTGAAGCATTCAATTGTCGGCAAAGCACGTAGAAGCCAAAAATTGGGCAGGCGTTGTCAGAACAAAGGAGGCTATGGTTGTGCATTAATTTTGATAAAATACAGAACAAATATTGAAGCACCCATCAATAACTGTTACAAGTTTCAAACGTAAAGACCGAGCCGTTATCGTGAAAATGGACCGTGTATTTTCTTCTACGAAGCCTAATTTTGCAAGAGATACAGCTCTTCAACTAAGATGAAAATAGAAAGAAAGGCCTCGATATGCAAAACAACACTATATACCATTACCTACACATCTTAAATATTTAATACAAATCGGCCCGATCCTAAACTCTGCCCAATTGTGCTACCAAACCATGAACGGCTGAAAACGCCCGATTTCACATAATCCAACCGGGATAAATTTTTAATTTACTTATCAAAATTAAGACACATTGAAAACGCCAGCTGATATTGTCATTTCTTACGGCCGCCTTGGGGCCTCAGCCTCAACCTTGGGACCGATTCCGTAGCGCGTGAGATTCGATTTGTAGCAATCTATTTACTTTCTTTTGATTAATTTTGCAGAAAACACAGGTGTTTTCTTGATTTATCTCTATGTCCAAGTCACACCTCGTAGCAAAACAAACAACAAAAAACACGTTCTTTGCTCACGTCAGCAGACGACTCGTCAGCTTAAACGGCTGTCCAGTACAAAGGAGGTAATTTAACAAAGGATGCCAAATTTGTACCCCGAAGGGCGTAACAAAAAAAAATTATGTTTACGCATTAGATCGCCTGCTACGAATTAAGTTCCGCGGGTGAGGCCACCAATAACAAGCTTAGATTGTGAACGCCTGCTACTTCACAAAAGGAGCAACCGATAACCCGTGCTTCCTTTACAAATGTCAAGTAGTTTTGTTGTGCATACAAACTAACTTTCACCAGCGAAGGAAGGAGCATTAGGAACAAGGAAGTCCGCGGCCGCGAGATCTTTCCCACCATTCCTTTGTGGGTGAGCTAAAAACAACCTTTTGCCCGATTGTGGTTTCCATTATTCAGTCACACCAACCCTACAAGAAAACCGTAACGTGACGTCCATCCGAATTTAAGAAAGTTTAAGCTCTCACTCGAGGCCAAAACCGTTCTAAACAATTGAATGATCAATATGTAACACGCCTCAGCGAATCTAGGCAGCAGTAATGTATCGCTCATATAGCACATACCCAGAACATAGTAAGAATTCAAGCGTGCCGCCTAATATTAAAATGCGTATGTCGTCAGTATGTTTTACCTGGTTCCCAGTCTTCTTCTGTGAAGCAATTTTCATTTGGGAGTTCCTCGTGGCCTTCTGCGGAGAAAAAGCGTACATTTAATTTGTGTTCCAGGAGTGCCGCCTCTGTTTACGAGCAAGACCAACCTGCCCACCTCTCTGGCAGAACCCACAAAGATTCAATTCTTGCGATTATGGCCTTTGACAACTCAGTAGACACTTTTCAGCACAATGCGCCAACTAGTTCGCCATAGTTTGGTCAGGTACTCTGAGCATGGGCTGGACAGAAGGCCTGCGTCAGCCTTCGACGTGAACTCGGCTCAGATCGAATCGAGAAATTGCATGCAAGCTACGTGCCCGAGAAATGGGGACTGTCGATATTTCTTGATGGGGAAGTCGAAAAGGGTCTATTTTCCCCTATACTTGGCGTGAACTATTTTCTGCTACACTGCCAATGCTAGCGTAGGTTTAGCGGTGCTGCGACCCCGCAGAGCATGTGGCTTCGTCTTGCGTCCCGTTCGCAGGCATTCGCGTAACAGGCTTTGACTCAGGTGGAGCACTGCGGAAGCTACGCTAGCCTTGACAACGCAGCACAAAATAGTTGACCCTGAGTTCTGGCAATGTGCGCGACCAAAAGCGTCGCTGTGGTTGGCTTTCCACAAGTAGCCAAGTTCTCAACAAGATATTTAAAAATACATTAATTCTGGTTTCAACGGCGGAACGCCAGACTGCCTACGTTCACGTTGTTAATTAAAAATACGATAACTCCAACCTTCCACCGAGTGTTTTACCCAATCTATTGAACTTGCCTTTAGCGAGTGATGGTAGGTAACCAGGAACACAACTCGTGACGTCACAGTGCGGCAAATTCTGGTAGGTACGTGACTTCTGAGTACGTGCATAAGAGGGCGAACCCGAAACATCTCGGCACTAACAGTAGCGTCTCAATGAACAGTGTGCGAAAGCGGAACGACCCTAACGGCTTTGTGGACTTCTGGGAAACAACTGTCAACCAACAACTGAGTTTCGGTCTCCTCCATTGCAAAGTGGCCTATCGCCAAACCAGCAGATCTGTACCTTGCACCTCACCGCAACGTACCTTGGCTCTAGTCTTCGTGAACCGATATAAGAGTGGGAGTGATGCAGTAAATGTACACGTTTATTTTCGTGACTTTATTATGCGATACACAATCGAGTCGAAGGCAAACCACGTCACAACAAGGAAGCTAAACTAACCGCCAATCGCTGTACGTCGCATTCCGCACCTATTCTGTGTGTCTGTTCATTCTCAAGACTTCGAGGATCGCCTGTACTAAGATTAGCATCGTGCGTTCACAATGTCCTTGTGTTAGCTGTCATTCTTATCGTACACCACTTTCATTGTTGTGACACGATTTGCTTTGACCTCGAACAACTCACCGTCTGATGTTGGGAAGTGCTTTAGGTAGATTGTGCTTAAAACATTAGTTCTAGTGTGTTTAGAAAAAGTGTACTTTACTTGAAGTACCTTCTATAAGTTTGTACAGTGCTCACCAAACTAACACAGAATACGCGAACTGTGTTTCTCTCCATGTGAGGCGCTATTCTGGCGGCAGCCGAGCAGCGGATTTGCGGATGTATCACTCAACAAATAATCCCAAAGCGGTAGGTCAAGTAGCCGTCGTTCAGATTCACCCAGGATAGCGCTGCCATAACAAAACACAGATCCTCTGTTTCGTATAAGTTTGGCGAGCACTGTACTTGTATACATTACCTAAAGTATTTTTTTCTGATACTTTCCGCGGACAGTACCACTCCCGACTTCAAAGTACTTTCCCCAACTCTGGCCTTGTTAAATTCGTATCACAAAATGATGACTTTGTCAACTCTGTAGAAATACTGGGGATATTTTATCGTCACTATAAACACGACCCGATGACGCATCGCTCCGTTTGTGCTGAGGAAAAACTCTCGCTACTTCTCTGCTCAGTGAGCGCAAGCGAGGTTAAAAAGATTAGAAGAGGACACTCCATCACGAGAGGATTTATACGGAAGCGACGGGGCGGACGTCGTGCTCTCTCCTACCACGTTTGACACCTTTGGGTGCAAGCCAGTGCAAGCAGAGGCAAAATAAACAAATCGGATGGTCTTCTGAATTTGGCGCTATTTCCGAAAATAACTGATGCACCCCCGACTACCCTTGGGGCAATGCATACCAGATTTAAAACAAAAAACAAAAAACACTGTGCATAGGAAATGAAAGGGCGTCGTGAAAGATGGATTAAGAATTTCTTCTACTTTGTTTTGAAACTACATTTGACTTAACTTAATTAACTTAAAGTAGATTGCGCCCGTCCGTTGTCCTTACTACTTCACTTGACGTAAATAACCCCTGATTTACTTTGTCTCCAAGCAGCATGCACGACGACATGGCCAGTGTCGTGCCAGCGCCGGCCGAAAGTAGCTCCAGACATCGGTCAAATGTCTCCTTTTGCACCACAACCCGATATCCAGCAGGTATTGGCGTACCGTCGTATCGCCAACTGCCTAGCATCGGCGCAATATCGTGCGAGTGCTATAACATAGTACATTTTAGATATACCTTACCCCAAGCTGCCACCATCCGATAAGGCCACGAAACGAAAAGTACACGTGCTACATCACGTGAACACGAGTATCAATCCACGAAGGCTACGGCGCGGTGGGGTGCGAGGTAGAGTTCCGCGGTGTCCGTGGCTGGCCGAGGTGCGATGGCGGAAACCGAAACTCAGATCTTCGTTGACAGCCGTTTC
Organism: Ixodes ricinus; assembly: GCA_037355805.1. Taxonomy (NCBI): domain Eukaryota; kingdom Metazoa; phylum Arthropoda; class Arachnida; order Ixodida; family Ixodidae; genus Ixodes; species Ixodes ricinus. The sequence continues at coordinate 11,914 of JAZHYW010032136.1, read as the reverse complement.
CCAGAATGCTCCTCAGCCGCTAGGGGCGCTCCGGTTTTGTACATTGTCCATTGTGCATAATCTCTAATGGTCCCTGCACTAAGGTGAATCTCGGAACCGCGTCCGGGTACCGCGATAGAAATGGAATGGGCCGACACCTGCTCATCAGTGTTAAAATGCCAGAAGCGTCATCTACGACTAATAAACTATTTAGTGACACCCAGCGCCCATGCATCAGATTGTTTTCTAATGCCTGAGCCCCGCTAGAGCGATAAACAGCAACAACCGATTAAGCCCAAGCACGTGCAGGATTTACGCGAAGGTCTCTTTGGCATGCTTGCAGTCTCTCTGCTCGTGAAGTAAGCATGAGTGATTGGCAAGCTGGCCAAAAATACCTTTGCGTGTATGCTACACGTCTTTGAGTCTTGTCGGCGTCGGTTGTTGGCCTTTCTTACACTAGTCAGACTCGCGACATAAGTGGGAGTGAAAGAGTTCCCGTGCAATGGAGCTTGCTCTCCAGGTGCTGGCGGTTGGTTGTCAGAAGCGTCAGCGAACAAAGCTATGGTTGGCCTAACAAACCAGGCGCCTGCCGCATACCCCTCCACTGCTGTAGCAGCACCATCATATTGCGGCAGACAGCAGCATTCCATATGAACTTCTGGAGATTCACCTATCCGATATCGAAGGGACCAAATTTCAACGACGAGGAAAATAATCATTCCATTGATTACAAATCTACAGCCCAACACGCGCGTGTTCGTCGCTTTGGAGAACTCCTAAATCACAAACTATTCGCATCAAGATTTGATAGGCACTGCTCATGTGGTGCAAAGCAGAACTACACTTTGTTTTATACTTGCATGAAGCAAAACGAAAGATACGAACGCGAGGCCGAATCTATGGAAGAGCGCCACTGCAGTGCTCGCGCACTGGAATCAACAACCGCTAAGAGTTCGCGCTCTGTAACCTTGCCTGTGCTCTATCCCGTAGTTGTGGATTCTTTGTCTCAACCCGCATAGTGGACATAGGGCATCACCACCCGCTTCATATAGCATGGATAAACAAGAGCACGCATCCCCTAAATTTAATTTGCGTCTCGAGGACGATCGCTGAAAATGGCACCGACCAGACGCTCGTTATTGGTGTACGGTCTATGCTCGATTTAGTTACTCTAGTGAACAATGCTGTCAAAGCCGCTGGCACGAGCTGTGGCTTGATCTTGAAGAATTATTGCACTCTCGCGCAAGAAAGATGTAATTTGAATCGCATGCTTTCGCGCGATGAATTTCGCCAAAGTTATACGCTGACTATGTCATGGTATGACATGAAAGCTATGTTTTAGATGTTGCAATTCTGTCCCCCTTTTTCTCTTTCCGAGTCTTGGCGTTTCCAGTAATTATTTGACTGTGTTTCTATCGTTTTACTTTATATGCGAGCGGACGCCTAAGTTACAAGTACTAGCATCTTGCACTGAACGATGCATGCACTGCATGAGAGAGAGTGCTTGGCCAGGAACGCTGAAAGCACTGACCTGACAGTGTGTAGCTTCTGCTAGGCTCTTCAACTTCGCCATCGGTCGCAAGAGTACGGACGCGTCGCGACGCCAGCGATGTCGACGCCCATTTGTGTTCCACCAACCATGTAGACACCACCAACTATGCACTCGCCCCGATCGATCACCACAAAGAGTAGTGGCACAGCACCTCCTGAAGCCGCATTCCTGATATATTTTTTTTGTGACATCCGCTGGAAGTTAGCGCCGGGCAAAAAATGGGCGTCATCAATATAGGCCAATGCGTTGTTACAAACAAGCCCGCGTATGTAAACACACACGATATCGGGAGGGGTGACTGCGCGTGCGCAGAAACCACATTTGCCAGAGGCGTCTCCGCATGCACCCATCCGACAGCAGCGCCACCGCAGCGTCGTGACGTCAGAGCCGCGTGTTGCTCTCTTGGCGACCAGAAGTTTCGGTGGCACTCTCTTCGGGTTCCTGTCTCTGACGTCACTACCGAGACTATGCGGAAAGCAAGTCGTCTGCTTCTTGGGCAGGAGTTTCGGCGACCTCGGAACGACACCGAGCTTCGATTGGATTTGATTGAAAGGATAGTGGGTAGACCTGAATGCTAGATGCCTTGTGGTTTTCTTAAATGAGCCAATGAGAGCTCGTCGTTCTGACATCATCACAACCCCTGGATAACAAGCAGACGAACGTTCGCTTCCCATTAGGAAAAAAACCGGTGGACGCCTAGTCATCACGTTCCTAAATCAACACCTCAGAGTTGAGAGTCTGAGGTTGCTTTTATTTCCGCCAATGAGAGATTAACTAATCCTACTCATGATGTGGGCATTCAGCCAATCGTGCGCGATCATAACGACACTTTTGGCTGCACCTGTCACCAACAGGTTTAGAACGACAGGTAGGTTTCTCAGTTGCTCCTGCATTCAGCGCCAGTTTCCTTACTTTCCACGACACCCTGGCGTTTCGTCAGCTTCGAGCGCGCACACGCAGTCAGCAGCAAGGTGGAGGCAACCAACGCATGCAGAAGGCGTCCAAAAAGACAGTTATCATCGCCGTCAAGAGGTTGATCTACCCAGCGCCCAACCAGGTATGTATACGCGTCTCGCGCCACGCGCATTCTCATGGAGCTTCAGCGTGCCCGTCATATGATGTGCCAGTCTTTTAGAACCGCCGCCAACACAACCGTATCCCCACGGTTCTAGAGCGTCGTAAACGTAATCCAAACATTTGATTATTTAGCCTCCTCTACCAAAGAAGGCAATGTGGTATTAGTAGACTGTAAAACTGCATGGACCGGGAGGTTTTGCACCCTATAGGTTATGGGTGCCTGCGCCACAATGGGTTTCAGAATCATCTGGTGGGCGGATCGGCAAGCTGCATGCATTTCGTTTAACCCACTATCGAATGCGAAATCGGTAACAGCCTCGCGATATTTGGCTTGTCCAGGGGTTCATAAAATGTCACCTAGAAGGCGAGGCCTTCGCCTCCTCCCAACGTCCTGACTAGTTGATCTACGCGACACCGCCCAGGTTGCGTCAGCATCAACGCCAGCGCGTGTTGCAGCGTCTCTCAACGGGCGCGACGCTAGCAGGAGGCGTCGTTGCGACGACCCTCGCCAAGCTTCAGCATGTTTCCCGCTTACGGCGCGTCGGAGATCCACTAGCAAGGACGTCATGCGCGGGCCCGATCTTCTAGGCGGTACTGGCTCCTACCTGGAACGCTGAAGCGTCTCGGAGGAGGGGCAGACGCCGCCAGCGCCGATGCCAGGGAGAAGGGATCCCTTGGACGCGCTGGGTTGTCGGAGGTTCTTCGCGACGACCTCATAGCGGACGCTGGCTCGACTGCCGTGCAACAGGACCGCCTCCCAGAGACAGATGGAAGGGAACGAGAGCGCGAGGAGAGTGCTCGAGACAACCTGCGCGCGCTGGCCGTCTTTCTTCCTCAAACGGAAACGATTTATTCACATGGCCAGCAGAAATGTATCTTGAATTGGGCGATGCCACTTTTCTAGTACTTTGCGCAAATACAAGTACCGTTTAGAGCTAATTTCTGACGTTAATGACCTATAAAACACGCGTTCGTTTGTCACTACAGCGCAATCAAAGTCGCAGAAAAACTAATGCGGCGGCTTAGGTCGCCTATGCCAGGATGATCACGTAGCGTGAGCTTATGCGCACAAAATGAGAGGCGCTAAATCCAGCGGCTCCGGTGCAGCGTTCAGGCTTGGCTCACTGCGCAACGGAGGCGGACAGCTGGGCACGCCACGGCGCCAGTGCGTCTGTTGCGGCTATGACGTCACTCCTCTGAAATGCGCAGACCGGCGAGGCGCGCGGCGCGGCAGCTGCCCGGCGAGCCAGCTGTGCGCTGTCTGCTGACGCCACATGCTCCTCGCGTATGCGCAGACCAGCGAGGCGCGCGCGCTGGCGGCGGAGCGCGCGGCACACCAGCTGTACGCCGTGTGACGTCACTGCTCCTCGCGCTCGCGCAGCTTCGAGAGCACGGCTCATTATGCGAGCCACGCGAAACTGCTCAACCTCGGCCTATATAGTAGCTCACGCTGCAAAACTTAAAGACAAACGAGCAGCGTTCACTCCTCCACTCGCAACCAGAACAAGTGGTCACGTGGTCTGGAGCCGATTATATGCCGTCAATGTTGATCATAGCCACGCGCTTGGGTTGGAAAAGCACAGTACATACGCTGAAATCCAGACATCGTTATAGTTCGCCTATTGTCGTCATTGCAGCGATTGGACACGAGCCACTGCCCGAATGCTTCTCCAGCTATCGATTATCACGAGTCCAAATCCAGTGCGCACGCAATGCTCGGGTCTAATCTATGAGCAGCATTCAAATACCGTCACTGGCGGTACTATGCCGACATTGCGACTCCCGCGCTGCGACATTGAGTTTTGCAAAGGAGTGATTGGAAAGAAAACGCTCGCTCTCTCCTGAAATATACACCGCAACAAGGGACGTTTCTTGGTCAGTGGCGTTGCGTGCGAGTATGCTTGGATCCAGCTAGTGCCTTTAAGTTCGTGTAAAGTGAAACAACATTCCAATAGACAGATCTCACCAAGCGTTCGGCGCATGCGTGGCGCCGCCATAACTTTAGTTCACAGGAGGCAAACGGCAATGCACGAGAGGGCTCGTGCTGTCTCGTGCTCCACACGCGCAGAGCTCCAGCGAGGTTGTCGCACGTGCAGAAAGACTAAAGTTCCCTCGATGCATCGCGGCAGCGGTGGCGTAGTCAAACTGGCTGGTGGGAATCGGTCTATTGAATATCGATCGGAACCCTTGCACCTAAGACCACCTTTGTGCAATTGGCGAAGCATCCTACTCTCTTGGGTCGCGAGCACTCATCACGCGCGGAGTATTGTTGTGAACTGTTTTGATGCTGGCCTTGGGGGCCACGGTCCCACTGAATGTGGCAGTTTAGGTACTTTTTGGTAGGTCATTACTCATCTCCTTTTAAGCACTGTTTTGTGGGATTGATGTCATTCGAAAGGCAATGCAATCCTCTTTCATTTGATATTATGTATGTATTGGTTTATACTGTTCATGCGCATTTGTAGCGTTATGAATATGATGGCGCGGACCCTCACTTGCTTTGCTGGTTCATGTTTTATGAACGATTCATTAAAGATAACACGGTTCCAATAGAGCAGTTTTGTTAAGATGATGTCGGAGCAGAATGTAACGGTATACTTTTTTGGTATTTGCACTACTTTGTTTTTTACAGCTCTCCAAATATTGCCCTAAAATTGACATTTTTCAGCACAAATATACTTTTAATGGCAAGTGCTAGGGCAATGAAATTAGCTACAGATGTAGTGATTATAATTGGTAATATGCAGAAAAAAAATTAATGTTGTGTAATTTTTGTTTGTTTAGATATTCTATATCAAACGTAGCACTTTTTTGTGCTTCGAGTCATCGTAATTCAAATGCCGCTGAGTAAATAATTAAACTATGGTAAAATCGTTTATAACATTTAGAACTACAATAGTTGCCCAAGAGGTGGACGGTGGCTTTTTTTATTTTCAAAGTCATAACGCTCCGGGAGCCCTTCAAACTTACCTGTTTTTGACGCACATCTTTTTTGGACATCAAACAGATTTATTGGCATCTAATAACATTTATTCTACGGAATAGATATACATTGCGATGTATTAGATTTTCCCAATGATCTTGCTTTGGTTTCTTGATAGTTGTAGAGCTTAGCTAATTTTAAAAGCAATTAAAAACTGTTTGGGTGTTTTGTTGTGCTACCTGGCGGATGGCAGACAAAACTGCTGATTTCCAAGTTCAAACAATTTTCGAGGGCGGCGTTGGCGTCTGTATCATCATCAATATCCGTGTCGTTTCACCTTCACATTTAGAAAATATATTTGAAGATTTACTATCGATAAATGAACGGTTTAAGTACTGGGTCAGGTTAATAAATCTAAGACAAATAATTACACAAGCGTAGCGTGATATAAAGTGTTCATTATTCGATATAATTGAAATCAATAAACGATAAAGACGAAGAGGGAAAGAATACACCCGAGTTCACTTCATGCCTAGAGTCACTAAATGAGCTGCGTTTAAAGTATCGGCACTTCGTTCCCCAATATTGTTTTGGGCGCCGCCATTTTGGGTCTTGCGCAGAGCAAACACAACTGCCGATCGTCATGATCCAAAAGTGCAACATCCTCTGCATTAGATGCGGTGCTAGGAAGCTGATACAATATTGCTAGGCTCTGTCGCGGGTTGTTTAAACATTCGTGGAGGACGGAAAAGCGTTTCCTGTGATTTTAGATAAAGCTTCGGATAACTGGCAACCATGATTGTAAGCCACAATATGGCCAAGCGTCGTTACTCTGAAGCATAGCTAATTTACTGGCACGTCATGGACCCTCCAGGTATTACAAGCTTCTTGAACAAGGAAATGAATAGTGTCATTAAATAAGCTACGCTTCAGAGTAGCGACACTTGGCCATATTGTGGCTTAAAATCATGGTGTCCAGTTATTTGAAGCTGTATCTGAAATCACAAGAAACGCTTTTCCGTCCTCCAGATTAAACAGTTTGCGACAAAGCAAAGCAATATTACATGAGCTTCCTAACACCGAATCTAATGCTGAGGAAGTCGCAATTTTGAATCATGACGATCGGCAGTTGCGCCTGCTCTGCCGTTGGCTCTGCACAAGCACCAAAATGGCGGCGTCCACAACACTGTCGAAAAAGAGAGTGCCGATACTCTAAGCGCAGCTCATTTATTGGCCCTACTTCCCGCGAACCTCCTTTCCCCTGACTGAAACTGAAACTAAATATGAATAATACACCATTATTATAGCTTATTTAGTTTTAACCACCTACACATAATGAGAGGAGGAAGCGGCCGGGTAGGAGAAACGCGGGTTTTATGTGCGACTGTTTCTAATCAACGTTAGTTCTAACCGTCTCAAAAGAGAGAACGCGCGAGCTTGCGCTGGTTAAAAAAAAGACGGTCAAAAAAAAAAAAAGAGGTGACACGCTGTGTTCTTTGTGATTGTGCGTCTAATTGCAAATTGTTGTGTGTATGTTTATACAGCCGGAAGTTAGTCTGCCTTAGTGGGCGTCTGGTGTCTCAGGTGTACATGAGCAATTTAGCCAGTGCGGTACAACCGCAAACCTGGGGTCTTTAACGTGCACCACGCAGTAGTGATACACGACCGCACGCCGGTATGATGCTCTTCCACATCGAAACGGGCAGGGGCGGGTGGGTTCTGCAGCGCGAGCTTTCGCTCCACGTGTTCCGCGCTGGTGTGCGCTAGACATGCACTCGGCCACCGATCGCCCCCTCCCCCGCCCCCCCCCCTTATATAAGTATTTGAAGATCAACGATGGACGTCGATCGTCTCGAGGTAATGTAACGTAATAACATTATATAATTAATAAACATATTGAAGGACTGAACGACTCAATTTTTCAATTCTTGAATTGTAATATGGCGGTAGCCTATTGTACTTACTGTTGATGAAGAGCAATATGAGGTGACGAAGTAATATTCAATTATCAGGCTCTATAAGGACGACGATATTAGTGGGTGTCGAACCACAACGTACAGTGCCAGACTTGTTTCAAGTATCGTGTACCCAAAGACCTTTCTTCACCCGCAACAGAATATGGTAGAATCAATGAGGATGCTGCTTTACAACTGTACGTGGAACAGGAAAACTGCAATGTGCAGAAGTGCGGCCTTTTCGTTAATATAAAACACGGATTTCTAGCAGCATTCCCTGATTGACTACTTGAAACAAATGGCCTCATTGACGTAAAGTGTCCCCGTTCCAAAAGATTCCTGAAGACTACTGAAACCGCAAAGGAGTATGAGGCGAAAAATAAGAAATAGGAGCCTGGTGTGAAAGGTCCAAATCACCACCATAGCCTCTACTACCAAATACAAGGGCAGTTACACAATACACAAAGAGAGTTTTGTGATTTCGTTATATTTACACTCAAGGGCATTGATATCCAACGTCTTCAGAGGGATGACACCTTCTTGTCAACCAACATAGAGCCTTTTTTACTCAAGTTTTACATGGAAGGCCCGACTTCCGCTGAAATTCCTCACGTACACAAGTTGTCCGACCGAATAATCTGCCATTACTCCCGATCTGGGAGTCTCTCGATCTTCATTCATGGCCATAGTATCATATGAGATCGAGCGGTGTGGCTCTTCGTCCGCCGAACATATTGTTTCGGCGGGTGTTTTTACCGTGTAAAATGAAACCGTCGCGTGCTGCTGGAACAAGAACCTGGCGATTCTTCACTGAACTGCTTCTTCCGTAAGCTTCAATTAAGGGCTTTTTTCGTTTCGCACACCCACTGTTCTGCTTGCCCGTTAGTTGCAGGATGGGGTGCACTAATGTGATGCCTGATGCCATTTTTTTTTTTTTTGGGGGGGGGGGGGGGCTTGTTTATTTTATTTGAAGCAAGATTTGGCGCGTTATCAGAGAAAAGTATTTTTGATAGGGCAAAAGTAGGGAAAAGAGAGCGTAGAACGTCTATGACGCGTTTTTACGTCGTGGCAGGCATCGTGTAAACTTCCAACCACTTAGAGTACGCATCGACCATGACTCCGCAGATGCGGATACGTTTCGCCACCCACAGAGTGAAGAGTGGATCGTTTTCAGTTACAGTTCATGATGGCGCTGGACTCGAGGAAGCCTTCGACTCTTTCCACAAAGTTAGCTGATGTGCCAGCACTTTTGTCGAAAGTGGTAAGTGTTCGAAACGTCGACAACGTCGGTAGTCACGTGCTGTGCTTGACCCTGGACGCTTACCATTCGCTGAGAAGAAACTTGCTTGTTCGTCTGCTACGATTCGTCCGATATCAGGTCATCACCGCTACTCCATCTCCCGACAAAACAGGTCGTCATTGTCCGCATGTCCATAGTTAGCAATCACGTGAACTTATAAATTCCCATACGCTCATAACTTGCCGTCGCTAAACGCCGTTCATTCATAGCGTGTTCATTGCAAATAAACGTCTTCCTATTTATTCTGATGGTTTTCATCACACTCCTCCTAAGCTGTACTTACAACATTATATCGGTTCTTTCGAAAATATTGCAACGGCGTTTGTTTTCTGGGAACTATAATGTAACAACCTTTACAAAATCTTCCGGATCCCATGAAACACAATATTTCGTTATGTCACTTTTCGGTCGTCATTATAATGGTGAGGTAAGTACCGTAAATTGCGAAGCAGTTTACTTGACGTCCGCTTCCACTGGTGTCTTGGAAGATTGAGTCTACTGAGCGTGCATCCCTGCAGAAGTTTTCATTGAAAGAGTATTGACACGTCAATCAACAATTGATTCCTTCTTAGTAAGATTTATTGCGAAAGCCCGTGACAACCGCCGAACCGCATCTCCCTATATCAGAGAACAATTTATACAAAGCCTGACATTCTCGCATACATTCGTTTGCTGGGCCACGCTATTGAGCCAGCTGAGCACAGCTTGGCAGCGGCGCGAGCAAGGCCACGAGGGGAACGTGGTGCTCGAGCCATCCCACCGTGAACCAATGTTTCGGCCACCCCACGGGTGCGTGTCGCCATCTATTGGTTGAACTAACGCCTTGTTCAAGATGGCCGCCGTGGGACCGCAGCTGGGAGGTTGACGTAGCTTTTTGTATATCTTGTTGACGAATCTTGCTGGGCAGTTGGTTTTTAGAGGTCTCATTTTTATAAGATAGACTTATACGGCCCTAGAGGAAAACATTGAATATTGTTTGAGTTGGTTGAGACAGATCAGTAATTGTATCGAAAATCAATTTTAAATCTGGTTCTCCGTTCGAGGACTTATTGTCTTTTGGGCTAATAGTAATTCTTAGTGTCTTTCTTTTATACAAATCTGGAGTTTTTATGAGTTCGTATTGTCGAGCGCCAAAAAACGAGTTAAGCAAGGATCTCACTGTTCCTACATCATACAAAAGGCAGTCTGCAAACACGAGTCACCTCAATATCCGTGTTTCGAATGCCGCGTGCCAAGTTTTTCCTTGAAATTATTGCTGTGTGGTATCCGAAGCACAGGCTTTGCTGTGACTCGCGTTCGAATCTGTATGTAGACTATTTTTTGTATGATGTTCGTATAAGCAGTGTGACTCCGGTTTTACACTCACCTTGGTGCTATCTAGCTTTCTCACTCTTCATAATTTAAAGATCACGAATATATATATATATATATATATATATATATATATATATATATATAATAAATCGAAAGAGAGAGAAAGAGAAAGATTGAACTTTAGTTCTTAAAGCCTTTCGTCAAAGGCATCGTCATTCAGTCATCTTCCCCAGGACTTCGCATATAAGATTCGCCAGTGCGGTCCACACGGTATACCCTGTGCCCCTCCGGGAGGCGATCCACTCCTCCCACGTGGATGGTCTAAAGGCACGGCCACATTGGCGTCGCGGAGGCCTGCGGCGCGACGGTCGGCGCTGCCGTTTGCCGACCGAAACCAGTTTTCGGCTTCAGCGGCACGACGTACGGCGCCGCAAAGCCAACCGCTCCTTGCACGGTTCAGAGCGCGCCGCCGCTCGCCGCAGAAGAGAGGAGCCAATGGGAGGTGGCGTAGATAGTGACGTCGCGATGCCATGGCAACGCTCAAACCGGTCCTCCGCCGCGCGTCTTTCACGTTCCGAAGGACGTGTTTCGTGTCGTCTGCTATCCCTATTTCCCCCCGATGCCTTCCGCAACGGAGCGGTTCCTTGAAACTGTGCGACTGTTTCCCTTTTTATATGACAAGACGCAGCCAGACTACCTAGATAATGACGCTAAGAACAACCGCTGGGAAATTATAGAAGAGGAATTCGGAATTACAAGTGAGTTTCTCCGTGGCACTTGTTGCATGTCGTCTGTGTTGTGACGGATGTTGTGTTGATTTGGTGACACTTTCGAAAGTAGCCTTCATCTCTGGTGCGCCGGCGGCCGGGGCAGCAAAGCACTGACCTGTCCTTCGGTGTTTCGGTAGAACCAACTCAGCCGGACCCAAAACCTGCGCCTCCTTCCCTTCAGAGCGCGGCGACGTCGCAAGATCAACGAGCAGGCTAGGATAATCACATTCACGCTGATGATCACCAGGTCATCATGGACTCCTACCATGTAGGCAGCGAGTGCGGTTTCGATGCTGATATATGCGAAAGGTGAGAGCCGAAACGGAAGAATCTAACGAAGAGCAGACGACGAAAGAGCGGGAAATCCGACGGGAGGCGCGATCGCGAGATCCAGTGCTGTCACGTGACGCCCGCAAAACGGAGGCCAATGTGGACTCCTCGCGTTGGGACGCCGGACGGCGGTGCCGCCCGGCGGCGCCAGTTCACGCTAGTGTGGTCAGGCCTTTAGGGGCTGGGGTAAGCGGGTGAGATATTTTAGCCTTTTGTCCTTTGTTTCCGGGCATTCCCAGAAGGCGTGCTTGTTGTTTGTATATGCACCGCAGTTTGTGCATCGGGGTGTGCCGGGTAAACCGTTTATGTAATGTTTGAAGTGTTCTGTAAGGAGTGTTCCTCCTGTCTGTGCCCTCCTGAAGCTAACTGATTGTTTGTTGCCTAGTAAGGACATTGGAGGGGTTGGTAAATTGGTGCTTTTATCTCTGGAGTTGTTGGACTAAATCGATTATTTCCGAGTGTAGTTTTTTTCTAAGTTTGTAGGCGTCGTAGGTGGATGGCCAAGGAATTGAAGGGCCCGTTTGATTGTTTCCCCGGTAGAGCTCACTTGCCTCTTTATTTCCGTCGATGCTTCGGTGGCCAGGCAACCTATGATTGTGACGTGGGGTGAGGGTTTCAATTTCGTTCGTGGCACGATACCAGCTAGCTAGCTTAATACAAGTAAATCAAGGCTAAAGTAGTTCCACCTAAGATCTAAATAGAGCAGCTGCTCGC
>JAZHYW010032135.1:0-18691 GCA_037355805.1 Ixodes ricinus | reverse complement strand
CTTGGAATCCATACTGGGTGTTCTTGTTAAAAGACGTTTGATTTTTTTTCATCTTAGTTATATTTAGGTTTTTTGGTTTTCCTGCAACTGCCATGGACCCCGGAAATAAGCCTCCCAAGCCGATCTTATCAAAATAAGGAGGAAACCGTAAAATCATAAGTTCAAACACCTTTGAAAAAGACAAACCCAATTAATTTTCACGGAAGGAAATGTTTCTCTACTGCTTAAGGTTATGTTGATCCGGAACACAATCTTCAATCCTTCTCCCTCCCCCTCTCCCCTCTCTCTCCCCCCTTTTTTTTCCAGCCTGCTTTGGTTGCATCCTGCCAGCAGTATTATAAATAAAAATCTTCATTAAAATAGCCAATTGCCGATAATGGGATGTGGCTACTTTTGTACCATCACACACCTGTCCTGCTGCTTGGTGTGTGTGCCCGGGATAACAAGCTTTTGACGGGGTTTATTTTCGTTAGTGTTGCTCTGTCCAGATACAGGTGTTTCACGACAATTCATTCGATGTATTTGAGCTTATTATATCCTTGGATAATGGCACCTGGCCATTTATATGTATACCAAGAAATTCTCATGACTACTTTACGAACATCTATAATGCAATCATTCCCTGAACACATATTTGCTCTAATGTTTTCTTTTTCCGCCAACAAGAAGCCTAGGCTCCAACCGTCACTAAAATTGATCCTCTTGGTACAAATACATGTCAAGCTCTTCGATGCCCAGAAATTTGCCCAAACTACCGATTACCGTGTCAACGTGTGCCTTGTATTTGTGTTATGGTGGTTGGTTTCTAATATATAATGTGATGTATTTCTGGCTCCAACAGTTCCCTGCATGTGCACTCCTATAATGTGAAATATCACATGGAAATTGATTGTACTGGAGTGATGCACGAGCGTTAGGCTAGAACTCTTGTCCCCAATAATACGAGTCCCAGCGAAACGCTGAGTGAAGCTCTCGTGTGCCAGTCTGAACCCCCGTGCTGGCCCCTAGTAGGTGATATAGAGAATCTAGCACTACAACTGCATTCTCTAGAAAGTGTTGAGCGTGTGTCTTTGTACAGATGGTGAGAGAGTCTGTAAGAGGAAGAAAAGAAAGGAGGATATAAGCACCTCCTTCAAAGGAAATAAGGATTTAGAAAAAGTCCAAAGCTAGGGCATGCAACCGCAAGGAGATGCAAACTTTGGATGCCACTGCCCATGGAGCACGAGCTTTGGCAGGGGCACAATTTTCACGTCATTGAGACATAAATTGCGTGCCAAATTCATCTGTGCAATATCACTTCAAAATAACAGTCAACATGTTTATTGATCCCACCAACTTTGTCACAATGATGGGGGAAAAGGGCAAAGATTTTTTTTTGTCTTACAATATGCATGGGTATGTCGTTTTGTGCAGGTGATAAAGGTGCACGCTTGACAGGGATCAGCTGCCTACCGGAACCCACGACGGACATTCTCTTCAAATGCTGTTTCTGCACCCACGTCACCGGAGATCAGCGTGGAATCCTCAGTCACCTGACTGCCCATGGTGATGAACAGCTCAAGTGCCAGCACTGTCCAAAGTCCTTTTATAGAGTGGAAGACTTGAGACACCATTCGGAGATTCACAAGCTGGAAAGAACTTTCGAGTGTAAAGCGATGTCCAGCAGCATACCAGAAATATGGTCATCTAGTAAATCACATCCGATTGCATGCGGTTGAAAATCCTTTCAAATGTGAGGAATGTCCGCTAGCATTTTCTCAAAGTAGCCGCCTGGCCTATCATATCCGAGCCCACACAGGTGAAAACCGCCTACAAATTCCAGGATTGCCCCAAATCATTTGCTCGTAGCAGTGCTGCACACACGTGAACTCACACCGGTGGAGAACCATATAGATGCCAAGTATGTCCCAAAGTGTGTTCTCAAAGTTATCTGAGTAGCCACATTCGAAGCCACGGAAGTGCCCCCAAGCCTTTAGTCAGGAGGAGAGGCAGAACCAACACATTCAAATGCACATGGAAAGGGCCCTTACAGATGTGATCAATCTCCCCAAACCTTTAGTCATAATGATATGCTGACACAGCAGATTAGAACACACACTGGGGAGAGATCTTACAAATGTGAGCTATGTCCCCAAGCCTTTAGTGTGCTTGGAAATCTGACCCACACCCTTCGAATGCATACGGGCGAAATACCTTACAAATCCGAGCTATATCCCCAAGCCTTTAGTGTGCATGGAAACTTGACCCGCCACTGTCGAATTCACACGGGCGAGTTACTTAGTGGCTGAGCAATGTCTCAAATCCTTTGGCCGAGGCACACGAGACACAGTAAAAATGGTATGTCCCATATAACTAGCTTGAGTCAACGTACCCAAGCTAAAGTAAGATGATTTGTACAAAAATTTGTACAAAACATGATTCTGAAATCACCGCAGTCACCGAGATGTGTCCGATCTATAGCGCAGGGATTTGTTTGTCTTCGGAGAGTCAGTCTCGTCTCTCCCGGGTGTCAGCAGCTGCGGATGCAGCCACCACAGCTTTTAGATGTGCGTGTCAACAGCGGTGCATCACTGGAAGCCTGCGAAAGACTCTTGGATAACTTGACCCACCACATTCAAACACATATGGGCGAGAAACCTTACAGGTGCGAGCAATGTCCCAAAGCCTTTAGTGAGAAGGAAACCGGAGGCAGCACATTCGAATACATAAGGCGCTGTGGAAATGGTATGTTCCAATACTTGTCCCAAGTCAGCCGGCCCAAGCAGAGTAATGCAATTTGTAGAAATATAATTTAAAAAGAAAGCAGCCAGGGAATAGGCTTCGCAGGTGTCAGCAGTCAGACTTCCACTGTGGTTGGACAACACCTTACCTGTGTTGATAGTTCGCACAAGCTTTCTTAACAGTCCTGCTTCCTAGACACTTGAAGCATGTGTGTGCAGAGCAGAGATGGATCTAGAGCAACTAATTGCCTAGTCCTGAATTAAGGCAAATGGCCAACAGCCTTCACTGTCAGTTTAGTAAAGCTTGGTGAGCTCTCTGGAAATGAGCTAGTCCCTCTTGAAATATGTTCAGAATATGCTTGCACTGCCGCCTCAGATGCTTTCTATTAGAGTTATTGTACAAATCATTTTGAAAAACCTGTTTTCCTGCGACTTTGCTTTTATTTATATCCAGGCTTTCTCATTTGCTTGAAAGTGTTGCAGATAATAAATGAGTGTCCAAACTCAGCTTTCCTTATTTCTGTGCTGTGCCATATTTGGACCAGTACCAACATTGACCGGTACTGATATGCTGTTTAGTGTTGCACAGCTGGGCCAACATCGATTCAAAGTTGCTGGTTAACTTTTAGTGGGATAATTGAGGAAACGAAGATCGCAGCAGGTAGTGATGTGGGCAATGAAATCTCAATCACTACTTATTCTTCATAACATTAAAACATGAAGCTGCGACAGTCGGGACAAAGGCTCACTGAAGTCAATGATAAGGCCTTGTATAGACGACTTCAGAGATATGCGGGTGCTGGGCTGCTCTCTTGTTCATAAACTGTCGTCCTCGATCCTTACGGCAAAATAGTTATGTATGGAAACTAACTGTGGATACTAAACTTTTTCTTGTATATATATAGTCGCCGACATGGTGAGAACAGCAGGGAGGAGTGTCGGTTGTTCCTCCATCGCAAGTTTCCTATTTTCGACAACGCTTGGGTGTGTCATGCACCTGGAGCGCGCGTGTGCAGCCAAAGCACAGTGAAAGGCACGGAGGACGAGCATTCAAAATACTCGTCCTGCGTCGTATTTTACTCTGTCTGTGACTTTATAGTCTGTTACAGGTTAGGAATAGCAGGACAAGCCCACAAAGTTCACTGCTTGCCATGGTTGGTTGTTTCGTCCTCTCCAGTGTTTGCTGTGCTAAAGTGGAAAGAGCAGAGGACGCCAACTTTTCGTCGAAAGACACTTCATCGAATGGTCGGTCGCCGCGAAGCGGCGTTTACGGGTGGGCCAGGTGGGTTAACATTTTTGTAATGAGCCGCTGCATGCTGTCTCCGCGAAGCGGCGTGAACGCAAAGGGGCGGGTGGGTTAACAAGCGCCGCGGTGATTCGCTAAAACATCTATTCGCTCAAATGACCGCTGTTCGGTAAAACGTCATTCGCTCATGTGGATATGGACCCACTGCTCTCTGCTCTTCCATCTGGTGTGAATGAAAACAAGATCTTCTATTCTTTTGTTCGTTTCTTGCATATTTGTGCTTGAGGAAACCAGATTGATCTGCGATCTTCGGTAGCTACGAGACGAGATATAAAACCGCATCGCATTCAAACAACCCACGCAAAGCGTGACAGAATGAATGTCCCAAACCTGAAGCACTGTATTTATTTCATTAGGATGCACCGACAGCCTTCACCTATCACAGAATGCGTACCGTCTTAGTCCAGCGGTTCTTAACCATTGATGTTTCGTGAACCCCTTGGATCAGCGGAGATGATGGAGGACCCCGTTCATGGTGAGGGGAGGAGAAGTGTAGGTTCATTATGATAATGATTTAATAAAGGGATTTAACTAAGGGCTAGTGTGAAGTATAGATTTTTTCATTGACACGAGTAAACTTGCAAGAAAATTAAAACGTTTCTTTTCAATCTAAAGAAAAAAAGACAACTTTTGTTGCCGAGCTTGACTGATGTGGCAGGGCTTCACGGACCCCCATAATTCCTTCGCGGACCCCCATTTGCTAACCACTGGTGTATTCCATTGTTTGCGAGTCGACGCGGTGCTTTGTCGCTTCCTTCCTTGTCCGTTTGGACGTGAAGGCGCAAAGCTAGCAGTGGCGGAACGTGATAATAATCTTATCATCCGCGTTCCGCCACTGCTGCCTGCTTCACGAGTGGTAACTTTGGCGCGCCCCGAGTTTCCCACGAGCTTCAAGTCGTCCTAAAAAGAGTTGATTTAGTGGTTTTCGATGACGCTCAGTAAGTTTTCTAATTGGAAGCTTATGTCTATTTTCACTAATTAAGAAGTTAATTACCAGAATTTTAATTAATTAGCCGAGTTATCGCAAGGATCAGCCACCCACATAATGTTCCCCTGGCCGTATAACTCACCTGCACAAACCGCATAAGTGTAACTTTCACGGCATCGCGGATCGTAATTAATTTATTCCCTTCTTGACTGATTTCTTTTGGCCGGCCGGATTTGGGCTGCGGCGGACGCGAGCGGCCGAGAAACGCTAGCACACGACAGCCGCAGAGTTGCGGGAAAGCCCACCCCACTGGAAAGCCCTGGCATGGCGCTGCGACCCGCGCGCCCAAAACTATCCTCCTTTCACTCTTCCGGGGGAATGCGCGCTACCGCTGCTTATATTCACACTTGAAGGAGAGGAGACTAGAGGAGGAGAGTTGCGCATGCGCGCGCGGTGTGAGTAGAAGCGAACGAACGCGCAGTGC
Source organism: Ixodes ricinus (assembly GCA_037355805.1). Taxonomy (NCBI): domain Eukaryota; kingdom Metazoa; phylum Arthropoda; class Arachnida; order Ixodida; family Ixodidae; genus Ixodes; species Ixodes ricinus. The sequence goes on along the minus strand of JAZHYW010032135.1, from coordinate 13,253 downwards.
CAACAGTGCACGCAGCTGGTAGAGCGAGAGAGCGGAGAGAGTAACGCGCAGCTGTTGGAGAGAGGGAAGGAGAGTTGCGCGTGCGTACACTCTTAGTCCGGTAACGGCTATTTCGGCGTGAAAAAGTGCCTCTTTTTTAACGGCTACTCGCGGCGTTACATGTCACGCCGATATTGGCGTTACAAAAGTCACGGCAATATTGACGTGACTTCTGTGGCGCCGTCTAGGCGTTACAATTTTAGTTCGGTAACGGCTATTTTGGCGTGAAAAGGTGCCACTTTTTTAACGGCTACTCGTGGCGTTACATGTCACGCAGATATCTGCATTACAAAAGTCACGCCAATATTGACGTGACTTTTGTGACGCCGTTTAGGCGTTAAAGGGGGCTGACACTTTTAGGCTTAAATTGACGTAAAAAATGTGACCCCTCGCAACGGCTAATAGCCAATTGGGCGCAATGAAAATTGGTGTTACAATCAAAAATACCGTTGTGCGTATATACCTCTTCTAAAAAGCAAGGAGGCGGCATTCGATGTCTAATCTGTTCAAAAATGCTAATGTCAATAAACGCTTTCAAATTCGAAATGCGAACTGCAAAGGACAAATGGCTAACAAATGACTAAGTATTATCCCCGCGTGCTTTGCGCTTCTTGAGCAAAAAGACATCACAGTCTCTTGCAATTGCGTTTTCTTTTTTTTTATGGCGGTCGGAGCACAAAGAAGAGACTATATGCGAAAAACGTATGTCAACTCGAAATAAACAAACAAGAGTCGAAAACGAGAATAACTGTGTTTCAACAATTTATTGCGGACGTTTAAAAAAAAAAGTTTTGATTCCATGATTAGTGGTGACAGTGGGGTACATCACGGTAATTTCGTTCTTTATATATTATGAGATGCTTAAGCCTTTGGTCTTTAAGGGTGAACAGAATGCAAACAGGAAACGGCGTTCTATTTCTGAAGAAGGTGGAGTTTCTGACAGATGTTGCGAAGCCTCAAATTAATCCAGCGAGGTTCAAAGTTTTCGGCAAGTTTAAGCACAATTTGTTATTTTAAAAACAGCCAAACGCTCACCTAAAAACTCAAGACGCCCATGGCTTGCAGGCGCGAGACCACACAGTATAAGCACCAGCCGAACGGAGATGCAACGTTCCCACTTCCACTGGGGCAACCTGTCTCTCTCACAAACTCCTGACAGTCGCAACACTCACAATGGCCGCGCACTACGCCACGAATGTCTGCGGACGTGAACATCGCAGCGAAACTCTTCCTTCCGGTCCGTAAGTACGGAGACAAAGACAATGGCGAGGCACCGAATCCGAGTCCGACACTCCGTTGCGCGCCTTCTCGTGGCGAAAAAGAAGCCGTGGGTTAGTCCAAAAATCGCCGAGTCGCCGACTCGTCCGCCCCTCCTTCCCCCTGAAAAAGTATAATGGAGAGGTCCCTCTTAACACGTTCCGTCATGTTAGCCGTCGTTAACCGAGTGCTGTCGCGCCATACCTTCAAGGTCAACCGTGCTCGGGCCCCGGCACCGGCGCTTTGTCGGTTTGTTTTGCTCGTAGCACTGCCGACGCACGCTGCCTCCGGTGAGACGTGAACTTTGAAATTGTATATTTATTATTTTTGTGCTCTGAATTTAGCCGTTACTCGTTCTATCGGCGTTACATTATCAGCGTGACAAACAGCTTGTAACGCCAATGATGTGAGGAGCTCTTAATGTCACGGCTTTAAATGATGTTGTAACGCCTAAATGGTCTAGGATGACGTGGAAACGCTGGACTGTCATGGCTACTTTCAGGGTCACTCTCTTGTCATGCCGAAATCCACCGTATGTCACGCCTAATTAGGCTGTAGCCGTTTCATTAGCCGTTACCGGACTAAGAGTGTAGTGCGAGTGCGGACTACGACGCCGCGGGACATAGCCCCGAGCAAGAGATGCTCCGCATCTAAAAAGATTCACTGTGTACAGCTCGTAGACTAAAACTCCTATAATGCAATATAAAAAAAAGAAGATCAAGACATGTTTAGAATGGAGTATTCACTGCGGAGCACGTGCTAATAGTGAGCTTCCAAAGTTATTTTGCAACTTGCATTCCACACCATCAAGATTGGCAATCTTAGTAGTCTATTCATGCGAGATCGTTCTGAGCATGTGCTCTAAGCAGCGCCCTCAAATATGGCGTCCAGTGAATACACCCTATTTGCGACGTACTGCAACATTGAGAATGCATAAAGAGTAGAGACTATAAGGAACCACCTACACACCATAAAATGGTATGGCTGATGTCATGATACCATGCATACACCATAATATCCCGAGTCACCGCCCATCCCCGAGTCATCGCCCACCCCACTTTTTAAGCAAATATCGAATTCCCCCAAAAATATTGCTTACCAGAAATACGCCAACGCGGACTCTGCGATCCTCGATTATTTATCCTACCCGAATGACGCGGCCGCGGCTCACTTACAGTTGGAGGACGTCCGTGACAAAGTAAAACTAGGGAAAGAAAGACACTTCTCCTTGCTTACGCATTTCCTCCCCGATTTACGCGGACTCCGAAGTCGTCGTACATGTGTGCGTGAGGAAAACGATGGAGATAACAAAATGCATCTTTGTTTTGCTTACCAAAAACGTTTGTACGGACAAAAAAAAAGAAGAAAAAAGTCAGTAAGGTTACACAAACTAAACAAAGATTACCCTCGCGAGGTCAGGGAACGCCCCATATCCTGGAATGTAACCGCGGAGTGTAAGGTCAAAGTCCGTCTCCAGCGAAGTATGTTCACCGCGAACCCGCTCCTTCTCCCGGAACGTCGCAGCCGCGGTTGGTAAGGTTGTTCAATGAAGCCAACGGGCAAATAAATATTATGCTGGAAGGCTGCACACAGACGTTTGTAGAGCATCCCATTTCGAGCTCCGCGGGCACTGTAGTGGTACCGTCCACGCCACGCAGCAACGCGACCTCAACCCGCGTTGGTAGCACGCGTTCGTACGCATGTATGTGCGTCCGTGCGCACTAGCATTGCCTCCTCTATACTGACGAAGCCTGGCAGATCGCCACGAGAAGCGGCCGCCGAAATGGAAAAGGTGAAGCGGCAGACAACGAATGAGAGGAGAGCCACGTGACTGGCGCCCCGCTGCGCCGAGACGCCGAAACACACCTCTCTTGAGCGAACAAGTGTGTTTCGAGTCCTCGCCGCTCAAACGCTGTGCGCTGACATCCAGTAGAGTGCCTCAATGTTGTTGGCCGCTGCGCCTTGCTAGAGTGGCGACATCTTTAGGGAGGGCAAGTGCCGCCTTTTCGGGGATTCCCCGGTTTCCCCCGACCGCTCCCGGTGGCGGCCGCCATTTTTCCTCCCGCGTTGTGTTGACGCTCCACGCGTGATACCGGGAGGTCGCCTCGTTGGCCTCGTGGCCTCGTATTCACAACAATTAGGGTGCCTCGACAACAATGCCGGGCTGCTGCTTGCCGAAGTGCACAAATAACTCCCGAAACGGGTGGAGGCTATTTAACATTCCAACGAACGCCAAACGGAAGCGACTGTGGCTGACGCAGATGAAAAGGGACAACTGGGAGCCGACCCGTTCCTCGTCTGTGTGCAGTGTGAGTAGCAGCTACACAATATTGTAAGTGAGTATAAAAAATGTTGAAGTAAATCACCCTTAGCGTTTTAGAATCAAAGTACTGTCTGGCTTTAAGTAAAGTGTAGACCGAATATCCCAGTTTCTTACATACAGTTTCAATGTGCGGCTTCCAATTGAAAGAAGCGTCAAGAGTCACTCCTAGATATTTAACACATTCTACCCTTTGAATGTGCTTATTACTTATTTTTATATTTTGTGCCTCTGTTGAAGTGGCCTTATATGGGGAAGCAAACATTATATAATTTGTTTTTTGGGGGTTTAAAGATAGCTTATTGTTCGAAAACCAGTTCTCAATCTGTTTAAGGTCCCGATTGATCTCCCCTTCCAATATTTCCCAGGAGCTTCCGGTTTCAAGCAATACTGTATCGTCTGCGTACATTACCGCATGCAACTTGCCCATAGCTTGAGGTGAGTCATTTATGTATAGAGAGAAAAGAATCGTTCCCAGCACAGATCCCTGTGGCACTCCTGCCAACACCGTCTCACTGGTAGGGTACTGTTCCCCTGTGTTGACTAGTTGTGAGTGTGATGATAAATAGCTCTTAAAGAAATCCAAAGCAAAGCCACGAAACCCATACCTTTATTTGCTAACGAATATTTCATGATTAACGGTATCAAAGGCATTTTTATATCTAAAAAATACAAACTGCTATTTGATTCTTATTTAAGGCTGCATGAATAAATTGACTTGCACTTAAGACCACTGTACTAGTTGATTTAACTTTTTGAAACGTTACTGAATTGTTACTTGTCCAAAGTGAAATGTGAAATATTACTTGCCCAAAGGCATTTCAAAGGTAACCAAACCTATTGATTTTGGTCTCGGCACCACTGCCTTTTAAGGGAACAGGTAAACAAATGTATCGTAGTAGTAAACATACACACACACACATTGATATCTGTTTCTGCACCAGTGCCTTTTAAAAGAACAGTTGAGAAAAAGTATTGCAATATTAAACAAAAAATGGTGGTCTCAGCAATGTATATTTAAGAGGAATAGGAGAGCAAAGGTATATTTGAAAAGAAAGCAAACAAAAAACTACTGCAGGTCCGTGTCTATGCACTGATACCTTTAGACGACATATGTTCGATAGTATTTTAAAGGTAAAGTCGTGATGTTTCCCCTGTCTGCACCGACAGCTGTTTATGGGATGTCTTTATCTTGCATCTCTTGTCGTTAGGCAGCTGTTTTAAACTAGCTATTACATTTTAAGCCTGATTGACTCACTAGGGGAAGGACCATGAAAGACGTTAAAAAGCGGGATAGATGGCCTAATAAAATTCTTAACTTTTGCAATATAAAAGCGAATTGAAAAAAAAATATTTTTTCTTGTTTTTAGTTTAAAAGCCCGTAGTGCAAGTGTTACGGTGCTCATTATGAACATCCGTATAACCTTTAAAAGCGTGGATTTCTCGAAGAGTTCGCCCCAGGCCAGCCAAATACAAATCACAGCCCATCTATCATTTCAATTTTGTTAGGCAATAATACCGGCGAATTAAAAGGGCGATATATCGAGCTCAGCGTAATCGCGGTCTCCGCCTCGCTGGTGACTGCCTTTCATTTTACTCATTTAATCCGACGTCAAATACCGTAATCTGTTGCACAAAACGGTACCGCACATACACACTGTCCACAAACTTACATAAATCGGCCATCAGCAAGAAGCGGATCACAACACAAGCGGCAGCCGATGCCACTTTTGCCAACGGACTCGCCGCATGTGCGCACTGAATCGTCATTTTATATCATAAAACAGGTGCACACGTGACTCGAAGGGTGAGGTGACGCGTTCCTTAAAGCAGTCCTCCTTTATTTTGCAAGTGATCATACCCAATAACAGCACAAGGAGCTCAAAGGGGAATGCGACGCGCTCTTTTCCATATACCCGGCGCGTCAAGCGAGAGGAAAAATGGCCGCTCTTCTAGCAGACGACAGAGTTGTCCCCACTCCCCAAGGCGCAGCGGCCAACAACATTGGGGCACTCTAACATCCAGGTTCCCCTAGGCCCCATAGGTTCCCCTGGGTTAATTCCCTGAGAAATGGCTCTTTGATGCTTTGTGCTACCAGATCCTCATGCGCTCCAAATCTGCGACCGGGCACTCTATGGCTCCGTCGTCGAACTGCCAGGCTTTGTGACTGTAGAGGCTATGGTACTATTGCCTAACTCTCGTTCTCCGCCCAAATGTAGCGCTAGCCCGGTTCGGTCCAGGTGCCAAAAGTTTCCAGAACTTATCTCGTTATCTCATTCCAGAAGTTATAAGTAGGGCTCCGTGATTTCGGTATATACCGATAAACACCGAAATTTATCCCCCGAACTGGTGGAAACCGAAAAACCCTGAATTCGAGCTGTCCTTGAAGAAAAGACAAACAAAAAACGCCAGCTTCCCGGGAAGAAATATTCCACCCCACTTTATTTTTTTCTCGTTGACCCGAAAGACAGCTGCACTGAACAGTCCTTGGGTTGTTCCTTTCTATCGAAACAACATTCCTTTCCCCGTTCCCTTTTTACTATACTCCGTTTCACCTTCCGTCCGAGCGCAGCGGACGCTAGGGAGCCATTCCAGCCAATCCAGCGTTGAGAGAGTGTCATGCGACCTTGAGCTTCCCTGTGTCGCTCCACCAACCGGCAGGTCACGTGATTTTCTCCCGGCGCTGGATCGGCTGGGATAGTTCGTGGCGCCCACTGCGCTCGGACTGAAGGTGGAACGAAGTATAGCATGACGGTGTCACACGGAAATGTTGTGGGGTTGAGTCTTGTATAGCTTCCGCAGGCCGGGGAGAGTGAATGTGCGCGGAATCGATTAGTTCATTTAACATTCAATAAGAATGTTTAACATTGATTAATTGTGTAAAGCGTTCGCTATGTGTTCATTAAAGTTGAGTAATACAGTGCGTTGTAAATTATAATATTATCTCCAGTAATTACACGATCGCTTTACTACACAAGCCCGATGAACACCGAATTCTTCCGGCATTGAAATTAGACACCGAAAAACACCGATTCAAAGAGAAGGAAACGAATGCCGATAAATAACCCCGAATTTTAAGAAAAATGAATACCGTCAACACGGAACCTGATTTTCCGTAATTCGCAATGGAAAAGTGGCGGTCGACGGAGTTCTCGAATACATGGAGCTGAATAGCGCCAGTTACCAAAAACGAGCGTAAACAAGCCCCATTCTCCCATTGACATTTTCAGATTTGATTGAGGTAACGGTCAGTTCTAAAACTTTGGCATCTGCTTCGGATCGCTAGCGCACATTTGGGCGGAGAATAAGCGTTCGGTCGATCATGCGTAGCTTAATTTTTAGTAAAAAAAAAAAGAAGTATTTTGGGGGATTTATTTTATATATCGCGATAAATTGGCTAATTAACTTATGTATGTTGAACACTATATAGTATTTTAAGAACAAACATCGGAAGATATTCATTTATTACTTTTCTTATTTTCGTTGTCGGATTTCGACACAGCAAGTTGCGGGGAACTCCCGTCCACAAATGATGCGTATAGAAATGTGACGTACGTGACGTGTGATACTTTCGCGCCATCTTGATGCGATTGCTGCTGCGCCATTTGCTCCAAAGTGCTTCAAAGTGCTTACCGGCCTGGACCTGCATGGTACATGTCCTGCTACATTTCAGCAAAATAACAAAAGTTCCGCCGACATTGCGCCGAATTTTAATTTTACTTTCTCACTGCTGGAATTCAATAACTCAAGTATACCATTTTTTTATTCTTATTTTTTTTGCGGTAGGCTTGCACGCATTTTGGAAGCTTGCGTATCGAATATACTGGCAATACTGGGGTAGTCCCGTCCGCCGTATTTTTCATTGTTCGGACGGGTTACCTTCGTTCCTCTCACCGCACACTGGTGTGCACTGCAGTCGGATGTTTGCGCTGCGCACACGGGAAGCGCACTCGCACGCGTCAGATACTGAAAGAGAGAGAGAGAGAAAAAATACATTTAGGAAATGTTAATGTGACAAACTTGGGGTAAAAAATTTTTGTTGTTGTTGTTTTGGGTTTGTTTTGGTTTGGGGGCCATGGGGAAAAGAGGTAACAAAAAGAAAGGAAATTTATAGAAAGGTGAAATTGATTCAGTAGTTAGCTATTTAACTAAAGCTATGTATCTATTGTTTTTACATATTTATTTTCTGCGGCATAATATAGTTGCAATCATTGACACTCGACCTCATTGTAGTCTTGCCGTGACCTGAGGAGTGGGCGCTACGGGGTAGAAGGGTTAATTGGCTGTTACTAAACAGTCTTAAATACTTTAAAATTAGTTTTTTTTATATTGGGGGGGGGGCATATTGTATTTGTAGAAGTGAGAAGAATCCAGCCGTGTCGTAAAATTGTGATTTAAAAAAAAATCGTAGTGGGCGCAAATGTTGCCCTTAGCAGCCACCTACTACGAAAGTATTGAATAAAAATTTCACTGCACGGCACGGTATATAACTGGAGCATCACTTCTCCAACAAACATGCCCCCTCCCCCTTTCCATCTCCCCCCCCCCCCAAAAAAAAAAAAGAAAAAAAAGAAAAAGCTTTGTAATTTAAATGTGAGTTGAACGCCGGGCCCTGCAGCAGACGGCGCTCTTGTTAACTCTTGTTCGAGGAAGACAATGGGTAGAGGGACAAAGGCAGCCGCTCCAATCAGAGCTCGGCGCTCTGACGTCACCGCTTTTCTCCTCCTCTCCCTCGGTTGTTGTCTGCTCCGAGTCGCCGCAAGTGCGCGAATACGCGGGGACAGCTTGCGACCTCGGCCTCGTCGTCAGAGGGCGCCTGCTTACCTATTTTAGACGCGAGTGGGCTCGGCAGCTTGATCTTCTCGCTTGCCAAGGAGACGAGCTCGGGAGTGCGTCCGGTCTGTGCTTCCGGACGTAAACATTGAAATTTGGAACTCTTCCAGCGGTTCTTAAAGGGCGCTCTGCAGCTCAGCTGCAGCCGCGAGCACCTGCTCGTGCCACGGGATCCGTTCCAGCCGTACCAGGTGGTTAGACGAAAAGACCGTTTTCTTCGGCCCGCCTAAATCAACTACACGCATCGCAGGAAGCTGAAACTCCACGAGAGTGGGACGCTAGCGGTTGGGACAGGAAGCGACAGTTTGAGAACGTGACGTACCATCTCTAAGACAAAAGGGAGTTTTAGTAGCTCGTTCCGATACAGACGCGTACACGCAGGTGGCATTTAGAAATTGGTCTTCATTAAACAATGAAGTCGGCCAGCGCGTCTATGCTGTTTTGATGTGAAATGAACTGAAGAAAAAAAAACAACTTGACAACGACAAAGAGGATATACGGTGAGAAATCGAGGGGAGAGAAGGAGGCGAGAATGCGTGGAGAGCTCAGAACCCTCGAGCTAGTGAGTTGTACTCACCAGGGGTTTCCCCAGGAATTGAAATTAGGGGGGGGGGGGATTAAATTTTCAGGGGGCGGAGAGTTAGGGGAGTCGTCGCCAATTAAGGGGTGCCTTCAGAAAAACAAGGGGGAGGGGGGGGAGGGAAATCACTGGTACTCACTGTTTTAACGCGTTCGAACGCGAAAGCGGGACTCCGGAGCTCGAAGACGCTCTGAAGAGACAAAGATGCAAGACAAAGGCGCAGCTTGTTCTGACGTCCCCGCCCGCTCTTGTCTTCTCCTCTTCCTCAGTTTCTCACCGTACTGTCTTCTTTCTTGCTAAAAGCTTCGTTTTTTTCCTTCTTTTTTTTCACTAAAATAAGTTTTAAACGCCAATTTTCTTATTAAAAAAAAAGAAACGAAAAATGTGTTTGTTTTGGTATGTGGCGCTATTCAGCTTCATGCATTCGAGCATGCCGTCGGTCGCCATTTTCCCATTTAAACTTTGAGAAAATCACCTATCACTTTTGCCTGAGATAACGTGGTTAGATTTGAAACTTTAGCATCTGCTGGTTCGTACCGTTAGAGCTACGTTAGGGCGGATAATGAGTTTTCGGGAATGCATGCAATTTATTTTGTGATTAAAAAAATAAAAAAAGCTTCGTAAATTTGTGGGGGGTCACCGCTGTGGAATTTATAGAGCCCATGCGCTAGTATTTCGACGTCACCACGGGCAACGCCTATTCCCCGCCCTAAATTTTTACCCATGCGGAATTCAAGGACGGGAGGGGGGGGGGGGAGGTCAAGACATTTGAATCTCTTTAGATCCGCCACTGCATGCATGTCATGATAAACGCTGCGTTCGACCACGGAGCCAATCGAAGTTCACGGGACGCTGTTATCGAAGGAATGAAGTTCGCGATGGAGGCGGAGCCACTGAAAGACCTGCCTGCCTTCCGCTTATGGCCTAAATGTCCAACGAGACTGAATGTCCAACGAGTCTGAATGTCCAATCGGTCACGTGACAGCCGAGACGGAATGTACAACGAGACGAAAGATCCAATCGAGACGGAATGTCCATCGAGCCTGAATGTCCAACGAGACGAAAGGTCCAATCGAGACGGAATGTCCAACGTGCCTGAATGTCCAACGAGACGAAAGATCCAACCGAGACGGAATGTCCAACGAGCCTAAATGTCCAACGAGTCTGAATATCCAACGGATATGGAATGAACCTAGCAAAGAATTTAGAAGATATTTCTTTTTTCGAGTGGTAGGATTACTGATAGTTACGGCGGTGAAAAATGCGTTCGATGGAATGGGGAACCGGACGTTTCGGTGCGGAGATATCGGTACCCGGTCGTTTCGGTACGTGGTCGTTTCGGACCCGGGCTTTTCGATGCACGGCTATTTTGGTGTGCCGCTGAGCTTGTCCCGCTGACGTTGCCTCTCTGAAGTCCTCCAAATAAAATTAAAATTATGCTCGTGTATATTGAAGACTTCATAAAACCCAGAAAATAATACATTTATTGTTGTTTTATATATCTAAATTTAAGGATAATATCTATAATTAAACAAATGACGTGGAAAAGGTCACACATGCTACAAGACCAAAGACCGAACTCGTTGACCATTGACAATCGGTCACGCGTTTACTTTTACGAAGGTCGTAACTCTGGCGCGGAAACAAATGTGGGGTCCACGAGAATTCTTAGACTCGTTAATCGTGCTTGTCCCCAGCCACAGTCTTCTTTACGTATTGTACGAGTTGCTATATTATCCTTATTGGTGTCCCAAGTCGCGCAAAGATGATGTTCCTTGCATGGGAGAAAAACGCCTGATTAAATTGTTAGTATTATTGTCAGGTCAAGTCGGTGTAGCATGTGTAATTACACTAAAGTGTAGTGTTTTTTTGTTTTTGTTTTTTTACAAGACGTATGTGGATTTTTAAGACATTTCTGATTGGACTTCTCGGTCCCCAGAAACAAAAATTCGATCCTCATATCAAAGTCAGTGATAAAACAGAACGTTCCTTTCATTAAGCCTCTGTGCAGGTGATGTCCTAAAGTGGTGAGCTTTCGTCCGGTGATTGTGCGGAGGATTCGGCATATTGACGCCTATCGCGACGATTAGTTCCGCATGCTTCGGCCACCAATGCCATTGCTGTCGCAATGAACCAAGTAGGTATTCTTAATAATTAATACAATACTTTTTTATGATTGGCTTCCGTCGTTTCCGCTCTGCCTTTTCTGGTCACATGGCATGCAGCTGTCGCACCGATACGCGCCCAGGTAGCATACCGAGCCTCTGCGATCGGATTTCAACTGGTTGTAACTCTGTCACAGAGCCGCTGCGACAGTGCGACCGCGATTTATTCATATGCGCACATTACAAGTGCACATATAACCACAGGATCATGAGGTCAGCCCCTCGTTCGGTCTTCCCAAATTCCATTATGCTTGAGTCGCGAGTGAACATATTCACGTAGAACCCGACTTTTTAATCTTGAACGACCCGGGTACGATTCACTATCGGACCCTTGTGAATTCTGAGAACTGCATTTGTCATCCTCTCTTTTTTTTTTTTTTGGAAAGAGGGTCTCATTGTTGACCCCCACTGTCCCTGGCTATCTACACACCCTACCCTAATCAACTCTTTTCGACAGTTCGACAAACGGGCACTTTCGCCCCATTCTCAATTCTGTGAATTGGCCTAGGGCGAATTGTCCTTCTTCTAGTTGTCCAGAGACCAATAGAATTTCGACGAATTGACCGAATTCGCGGTGCAATAGTCTTCACCTACAAGAATAGAAAGCCACGTGGAACGATCTATTGTTATATTCACACAGGATCCAGGCTATTGGTACATCCGGGTGTGAACCTTCTGCTGCACGTCGAGATGGATGCGTTCGCGTCCTTTATCAGCAGTTAAGCTCCCATGTACCAAGACGTCATCAACTACCTCGGCAGGATCGCGAGCTTTGGAGTGCTTCCAGGAGCCAGTTAAATTACACGGGCTTCTGAAAACCACTATGCATGTCACATGCAAAAAACAATTGCGTACTGCGTGATTCCAGTAGTATCGCTCTATTCTGTGGCATACAAACCTACTGGCAGGGAATGCATGCGTATGTAAACTACTGACAACTGCAGTCTACAGTGATTAGTTGTCAGTTCCAAAGATAAACGAACAAAAATTAAAAAAAATGTCCAATTCACACAACTGTTCTGCATTTGCTTATGAATTGTCGGGTCACAGCCCCCCCCCCCCCCCCCCCTACCCTCGTGCATTTATCGGCGCGTTAGATGTAGATTTCTTTTTAACATATCTATATTATTATTTTTTATTAGTGGGAAATTACGCTTGCGCAAACTGCTGATCCCTCGCACCAAGAGCTCCCAAAGCACCTTTCAAGAATTTAAATGTTCACCCTGCGCATAGTCAGTGGCGCTGGCGGGTCATGTGCTTACAATGCGGCTCTCCGTACACAGCTATCGAAACGGGCAGGGATGAGGATTGAACTTGAAATTCCTGGGATCTGAAGCGCGGCTTTCATAGACGTACCCCAATTGCGCTGCACTCGAACACCCGGACACTGCATCCCTATTATATATTTCAAATTGTCTGACCTATGTCAAGAAAGCATTCGAAACATTTCAACTGTCATTATCAAAGAACCGTTTTGCGTCGTACAATCAATACCTTTAACCGATGGGTATATAGCTGCGCATCGGCACTCAGCGAACTAACCATCATGTATGTATGTAATGCGCCTGGCGGGGCTCTTTAAGGGATAATAAATGAAATGAAAATGAAATGTCTTCCTTTAGATTAAATTATAATATTTGTGTCTGCTCTATGTTTTTCTGTCGGTCCGTCAACGCCAGCTTCAGTGGCACATTTTAATATGACGAAAATACGGCAATGCTTGCATGAACGTGGAATAAATACACACGCAAGTCTGTATATTTAACGAGACAAATTATTCTAGCACGTGACAGGCAATACGGAATGTCCAACGTGCCTGAATGTCCAACGAGACGAAAGATCCAATCGAGACGGAATGTACAACGAGCCTGAATGTCCATCGAGACGAAAGATCCAACCGAGACGGAATGTCCAACGAGCCTGAATGTCCAACGAGACGGAAGGTCCAAGCGAGACGGAATGTCCAACGCGCCTGAATGTCCAACGTGCCTGAATATCCATTATTGGATCTTTCGTCTCGTTGGACATTCAGGCTCGTTGGACATTCCGTCTCGTAATC
>JAZHYW010032134.1:0-16272 GCA_037355805.1 Ixodes ricinus | reverse complement strand
GGGCAAGAACAACGTTGATAATCCAGCGGTTTCGCAATGATGCCACTCATTGTTAAATCATTGTTAAATAGCATACGAAATATTTACTGTAAATGCGCGAACTCCGCCTTGTCCCGTTTACTCCACACGACTGTGAGATATGAGTTTAAATTCAACAAAACCCGATCTCGTATTGGGGGTTACTGCACCGAACACTTCATGCGGTGCGCAAGTTGGTTTCCTTCTTGCACAAGGGTTTCGATGCTGCCAGAACGCCGAGCTCTTATTGGCTGATTGAGAAAAAAATAGTGGGTAGACGTGAAGGCATCTAGCATTGAGGTCTACCCACTATCCTTTCAATCAAAGCCAATCAGAGCTCGGCGTCGTTCTGACGTCACCCTGCAACTGCTGCGCAGGAAGCAGTCGACTTGCTCTCCGTATGGGCGCAAGAGCAGCATGGTTCCCGTCGTTGAGGAATCTGGGGCCTGTTTCTGGATTCTGCATTCTTCGTGGCAGCGGGATGAACACCTGGTTTTCTCCGTTCCTTGATCTAGGTTCTACGGAGGACTTCCCCCGATCGACTACGCCAGTTGGTTGCTGTATTCAACGCCCGGTGTGATCATTAGCGTGTTTGTCGTGTGGGCAGCGTTCCAGGTGCTTTACCAGAAGCTGGGGTAAGAAAGTTGACAGGGGGATGAATTCTGTAGTATGCGAAGTTTCATTCACTGATGAGTTTGCGCTAAACCCTTTTTTTCAGGTCTGTCGGGCTTGACCGAAAGGGACATGCAGCCAAGAAGGTCATAAACAAGAAGTACGACGAGTTGGGGCCAATCACGTAAGACATACTTGATTCTGCTATACATTTATTTTGGTTACTGTTGGCACGCACGTTATTACAGGAAGGAATGTTGTGGAACATATATATATACGTTTTAAATCTCCATGCACGCATTTTCAATGAACAAATTCAGTCCTACATACAAAAATACAAAACGTATCTAAAGCACGCGCTCAGACCTTTGCACTATATCCCCAGGTATTTAATTACAATTGGTTATTGTTGCTCCTAATTAATAATGCTCAGCGCGGCCCGAAACGAAATTAATGACATGCGGGCCTATACTTTGACATGTTGGACTCTGTACGTATGAAGAGGTTATGGTTAGTTTAGCTCAAACTTCACATAATATTTTACATTTATTTGAACCTTCAATTATATAATTAAAATATGCACAGCTTAAATACTGTGCTGAATATTTTTATATGCAGCAAATTATAAACATAAATCGGGATTTTTAATTAATAACGCCTTTGAAAATGAAATTGTTGTTATAGCGACGAAGGAAAACGGATAACATATTTAATACCACAAGGTTGAAGGTCGTGCCGTTATATTTGTATAAATATTTGCTATACTTTGAAAACAAAAACAGCGTAAAATATTTTAGACGAAACAAAAAAGTAATACATTTATTTATGTAATTATGAAATCAGCAGAACATATAAAATTCGAGAAGTTTCTAGATTACTACATATTAAAGCTTCCCTTTTAAATTTGTGTATCTCCCTCAGGTTTCACGAGTTTGCTGTCCTGGTCATGCTGGCCTCACTTGTTCTGCTGTGGATGTTCAGGGACCCTCACTTCGCAAGAGGATGGTCGACGTTTTTTGGAGACTTGTAAGTGAACCTTTCCTTCCATAAGCGTTCGACGCGCTCATGACCAATTGACAATATCATTGTTCATCGCCAACACGTGAGAATTAACCTTCCAACGAGAAGGCGCCGCTCAGGAGCTCTCCTAGGCAGCCTTAGACTCTTGCGTTAAAAATGCCGATGTGATTTGTGGTTCTGTGCGAATATAGTGATTAGATAAGGCAATACTACCATTGCCATTATTGACACACTCATAAATCTGATACTTACACCAGCCACGAAATATACCAATAAAACAAATAAATAAATATGATTAAACGTATGATGGACCCTTACAAAAATGAGCAATGAATTGCAATTGGGCTTCTAATGTATTCTTAGAAAAACAATTGAAACTCATAAATCATTTTTGTAAGAGAAGCACAAGATACCTCCGTATTTGGAAACGCGACGTTCATACGCTGGCGGATGCCTACCGTTTTTCCAACAAATGCTGGAAAGAGTTAAGCAATAAATCACATTTTCTATTATTAGTAGCATGCAAGTTGGTATTACCTGAAGGCTGCGTTCACGCTAGTATTTATCAAGTAGACCACACTCGCAGTATTTGTACTAATCGACAATGACCGGTGTTAATTTAGGTAGTCCACAAGCACTCGTGTGAGGAGTTGTATGGACGAAGCTACCACCGTGCGTGGTCACTTTTTCAGGAAGCCCAAAGACGCCACGGCGGCACTCTTCGTGGTGTTCTTTCTGTTTGTGATACCTGCTGACCCTCGGAAGCTGGGAACCAGCCCTACGCTGCTCACCTGGGACGTCGTCCAGAAGCGCTTGCCCTGGGGTGTTGTCCTTCTTCGAGGCGGAGGGTTCGCTATGGCAGAGGCCACGAACGTGAGTCTAAGTAAATCTTGTTTTCCCGCTACGTATATTTGACTTACAACAAGATGAACGCGCAAATCACAGCTGCCCATCACCGATCTCTCCATGTTGAAAGAATACTGAAAGCGAACATGGACCACAAAAAAGGCCCGCAGTGCGCCATTAAAAAATGAACATCAGTGTTCAGTTGTTAGTTTAAAGTGATTGTGTTTTTTCTAGTCCTTATTCCCTGGCTTTTTCAACGTTTGTAATATACCAACTAGACCATTTTTTTACATCCTACTGCTCTTCCGATCGTTTCTTTGCCCAGACTGAGAAGGGTTATGGTTTTCGTGTCAAGTGTCGCTGTTTTTGAAAAGGCTCATCGTTTGACTTGAAAAGAAGCCTTACTTTAGGCTCATTTCATTAAGCTCAATTTGTTTATGTAATTGATCGTCCCTAAAGGTGCGCATGTCTGGATAATACTTGTCAGATTTAGCTACCACCCTACGTCGTATTTTTTGTTTAATCACGTGTACCTGCTCGTGTTTAGTGTGCCGTTTTCTTGGCAGGTATCTGGACTGTCCCGGTGGATGGGACACCAGCTTGCATCGTTCAGCTTCATGTCGCCGCAATGCATCATCTTCGTAGTTTCCGTTATCGTTGCATTCATCACAGAAGTCGTGTCCAACTCAGCTACCGCAACCATCTTCCTACCAATCATGGCCCAATTGGTACGACCACTCGGCATGGTTTTGATACATTAAGCCCTCTCGGGGACGTTTTCTTCCACCTTTGCTAACTAAGCTTGAGCCTCGCATGTATCTCTCCAGGCGACAGATCTCCACCTGAACCCGCTCATGATCATCGTTCCTGTGGCACTCTCCTGCTCGTACGCCTTCATGCTCCCCGTGGGCACGCCAGCCAACGCCATTGTGGCCAGCCACGCCAACATTCTCCCGGCAGAAATGGTGAGCAGACGTCGGCGCCATGATGTCAGCGGCTGCCGTTGGTGGTCCCCGGTTGACCCGCGTCCAGCAAACACTATTCGCTGACGTACACATTTTTTAGCATGGTTTCTAAAGCGCGGAAGCCAATGCCTCCTAGAGAACCGGGACGTAGTTCCGGATTTTCTACGTCATCTGCTGAAGGCCGGAGCGGCATGAACACGAGTGCTAAGTCAACGTTCGGCTAGGACTCGTGTTCAGCCTATTGCGTACATAAAGGTGTTGATTAGGTCCCTGTACAGTAAAAAGTAGAGCGATTAATTCTTTGGTACATTTTCTCGGCAATAGACGGTTCGTAGCCGAAGGAGAAAGAAGGCAAAAGAGGGTGAAACGCCGCCGGCCAATCACGTCGTCGGATGAATACTCGTGACGCCGTGATTAGCCGACGCCTTTGCGCAATCATGGCTGTGCGAACTGAAGTTGTGAGAGATAGGGAGATGGGCCGCGGTGCTGAGAGAGGACATTGAGCAGCCGTTTTCATAATAATAAGATATCCTCGCGTATGCACAGCTTATTGCGATTACGTATATTTTTTTAAACGCAGTAAAATAGTGACGGGAAAAGCAGAGTAGATAATACCAGCCAACACGGAATTTTGGCGTCTACCTTGAGTTTCACATTTTTCCGATATTGCCCCTGTGCAGCGAATTCGTCGCTTTTTTGCTTCCCGTGTGTATCACGCCAAGCAATCTGAAGTACGTGGAAATTGAATACTACATTTCCAAACTTCACAAAGCCTACTATAGAGTGCTTACCTTCGCAACTTAATTTTCCTCTGAAACCGCCTATTGAGCCATCCCATATTTGTATATGTGTTTATATCTATGTTACGTTAGTATCTCGAAATATTATATGCATCAATATACGAGCTAAAAATGGGAGATCCGCTAATTGCCATATATAATAGTGGTTGGAATGAAACTTTGCTAAAATTACACCTTGCAAATGAGATATACATGAAAGAAGGGTGAATGGAAAGAAAGAATGGAAAGTGGGGTGAGTCTGTGACTATTCCTGGTCTTGTCCGTTCACTTCTTCCACCCTCGTTTTCATTTGTGCAGTTTCCACCATGAAAACTTCATGAGATTTGCTAAGTGGTATAGTGAAAAAGTAGGACGGAGCCGATGCGCGCCGCTTCGCTCTGCCACCTATGGGCCTATTTCGTTTACCCTCGTCCCCAGCCACGTAGTTTGACAAATCCGGTATGCGGGATGAAAAAAAAAAAAAACCGAGGACAAGTAAAATATAATAATAAAAGGTAAATCAAGAATGATACATGTCGCGATTAAAGCGTGAGCTTCTCCCAGTTGTGTGGCAAGAGCAAAAGGATGTTTTCTCACATACCGAAAGTTTCGCGATTCAAGATGACGGCGACCGGGAAGAAAACATCTATAGTCAATTCTTGGTTAACAAAAGCAGGATAGGCCCCTCCCACAAAACCCTGCACTCTTTCCACTTTCGCGGAGCGAACGCTGGAGAGGAGGCGAGTGGAGAAGAGGAGACTACCTATCAGAGCGAGCAGAATGACTTGTGAGAGGAGAGCCTTGCCCCGCTATCCTAAACCTGCAGCAAGTTATAGATAAGAAACATATCAAAACTTCAGCATTGTCAACCTGCACGCTGGTCTGGGCGGCATATTCTGGACAGGCCTTTCTGCAAGCTGAACTCCAGATGCGCTTATGGTCACATTAAAAATAAAAATTGTAGAGCCCTTCCACTTCACGTGAAGATGGAGGACCAGCGAAGCTGTTATTTTTACGACGTCTAGGACGATGCCTAGAGAACGACGACTTCTAGGACGACCTCGAGGACGACCTCAAGGGTGATGTCTAGGAAGACCTCAAGGACGACTTCTAGGACGACCTTGAGGTCGACGCCGTAGAGGACGACGCCTAGGACGACCTCGAGGACGACTTCTAGGACGACTTTGAGGACAACGTCTTGGACAACCTCAAGGACAACTTTTAAGACGACCTCTCGGACGACCTCAAGGACGACTTCTAGGACGCCCCAAGGACGACGCCTAGGACGACCTCTTGGACGACCTCGGGGACGACTTCTAGGATGACCTCAAGGACGACGCCTAAAGGACGATGCCTAGGACGACCTCTCGGATGACCTCAAGGATGACTCTTAGGATGACCTCGAGGACGATGCCTAGAGATTATAACAAGGGATCAGGACCTCACTATCTAATAATGCCAAGGAAGGCTGACTCGCGCTGGTTACCAGCTCTTTTCCTTATTATTTATTCATACTTGCCACGACCAATGGGGAGTTTTCTGTCAACATCCGCGGACGCATTTTTTTCCTAGATCCTAGCGCATAACAGCTTCGCTGTAACGAGCGTGTTAGAATTAAACAGTTAAAAAAAATCAGGTCGAGCTAAATCGTTCACTGGTTGTCTCCACTACGCAGTAAATACCATTCCTTACGGTATTAAATCTTTGTTACAAGACGCAACATCTACAGAAATATACCTAGTTTTTGTTCTATTTTTTTTTGTGGGGGGGGGGTGTAGGGGGGGGGGCAGTGCAACATTAACCCTTAAAAGGATACTACAAGGAAAGTTCGGCGCTTATTTCTTGGTTTATACGTGTTCCAGGGAGCAGTACCACATCGGACACCCCAATTTCTTGTTGAACAAGACACGAAAATGAGTTTTGAAACGAATTGAACGATTAGCAAATGGCACCTGGTGGATGTCGCTAAAGCCTCGTTTGTAATATCCGTCTAGGAACATTGACAGGTAGTAGGCACGTTCGGACTTTGTTTCGTCCGCTGCTGATAGAACTATATCCTCACTGGTGCCCCATGCGAGCAAGCATGCGCATCGTGCGCGTGAACGTAGCTTTGGTAAGCTTGTTAGGCACGCACTTCCCCGCACGAACAGAGACTTGGCGGCGGCCAGATGCCCTCCTTGCCTGCTTGCAATCGTCCTGTCGACATGAGCTTCGTGCCGCAGCTTTCCTCGTCCCGAGACAGGTTACGTCACGATTGCTCTGGATGTCACGTGCTCTCCACTGGCTGCTCTCCGAGCGCTTGCCAGAGTGGGCCGTTCATAACGAAGGATGGAGCCGCAAAATACAAAAGTGCGATTGCCATTTACGGATGTTGTGGATCATATTCAGCCAATTTCTGAACACGACGGGTATCCGGGCTTGGGTTGAGCTGGTTGGTGCATTACTAGGATAGGGCCAGCTTGAACTTGGGAAACTTCTATTTTTGTTTTTCACGTTTTTTCGTCTCCCAAGTTCAAGCTGGCCCTATCCCAGTAACGACGGGTATATTTCACATTTCGTTAAAGTATTCCTTTAAGCAGCTAAGCAGACGTCATGTTGGTTGTATACATAATATTCAAGCGCATCGTGTGGATCCTGGAGTGAACTCTGAACTTGTGGCCTTGTCATTCAAGCACAAAATTGTGCCCGTGATAAAGGCGCGCTCATGACAGCCGTGATGAATATGAGCAGAAGCAGGATTTGTCATGCATTTTTTATGTTGAAATTAATATTTTCAGATCTTGCCTGGGCTCGTGGTCAAGTGCATCTGCATCTGCATCATGCTGGTCAGCATCAACACCCTGGGAGTCTTCATCTTTGATCTCAACAGCTTCCCGACATGGGCAGAAGACTTTGTAGCGAATGATTCATTATCCGCCGTCCTCAATCGCACAATTACAGTCTCGGGACATTGAACACGACACACATTGATCTTTTTATTCGCCGAGTTTGTTTATTCCGAACTCAAAAAGTTTTATCCAAGTGGAAGTTTTTCTGTTTCGGCCCTTTTGTCGGTTTGTTTAGGCCCTTATGTCTTACCATAGGGTTCATTCGCGCATTTTTTATCCGTCGTGACACTAAATATTAAAAGCTAGATTAAACAGACAGCGAAAATATGTAACAGGGATTCCAGATATGGCATACAGGACTGTATTATTGAAGTGGAGAGGACAGAGATGTAATCAATTGTACACATACCCAGTTAGACCGACAACTGGTGCACTCTAAGAAAGGGGTTTATTATTACACATTTTGTCCCATATGCTATACGTGCAGCGCACTGACGGTGAACTGACGGCCCCAACTTTTACGGGGGACTTGGTAACGGCGCGATATAACTTATTAAACAGCTGAAGTATGTACCAAAACTAGAGTAAAATACACCGAGGTTTTATCTCGTTTAACACCGGAGACTGGGTGAATAAAATGAAGAACTTTTAATCGAAGGAACAGACACAGAAGTGAACGTCTCAGTGCAGCACTACAGCCTTTTTTACTAAGAGGTGTTGGTAAAGCCATGCCCTTTTATTTTACTTTGTCGTTTTGCTGCCTTATCGTTGTAATCTGGAAGTAGAGAAATCTAAGGGGATACTCTACCGAGCAGAAACGGGAGGGTAACATCAAATCTACTAGCACTTTTTTAAATTAAATTTATGTACATTTATGTATTTGAATCCTTTACTTCTGTGTCTGCTCCTTCGACTAAAAGTTCTTCATTTTCTTCACCACAGCCGCAGGTGTTGACACATAATTAGCTACCACCAGCTCGCGTGCACACTCACAGTCTTTTCAATGAGGTTTTGGTGTAGGGCCAACAAAACCCGGCTTTTGTATTAAGTAACACGAACGTGAGCTGCTTTAAGTTCTACCATCGGCTATCAAGCTGCTCGTGAAAGTTGGTACCGTCGGTTCGACGTCAGTGCACTGTACGTCGAAGTGAAGTCTTGAGGTTTATTATACGGGACAGGGGTGAAGATTATTCCTTTTTTTGAGTGTGGAGGTTGACGGGTTGCATCGGGTACATTCTTAGCAATATGTGAACCATCATATCAGTTACATATGACATGCTGATAAATCGGCCTGCCCATTCGGTACATAAAAAGAACTACATTCGGTATAGGCGTTTTTCGGAAGTCATATTCCATGAGCAAAGGAGGTTGGCAATAAGCTCACAAAGCTCTTTAATTAGTAGAAACCACACTCTTAAAAAATTATCTGCCATTGCAGAAAGTATCGCTTTGACAGGATTATTATTTTTGTTATATAAAGGTGTAAAGATGAGTAAGAGATAGTAATAATTAATAACGACTTGTACAAAGCGTTTTGTAAATATTCTTACCTCATTCATTTAACTTCTACTTGGCGGAACGGCACCCTTAGAGAATCGTGACATTTAGCGCGGAACGTTCTTTGGCTAGGTGTTCGCCATTCCGTGAAGCCCAAAAGTGGAGCCTATATAAAAGCGTGGCCACGAGGCTCGACACTGATTGGTTGACGGGTGGGAGAGGAGGAATGAGGTGCTCGACGTTGACTGGTTACCGAGATGGTCATGTGACCAGAGGTGGAGTGAGGAGGAGAGCTAGGCGAGGAGGCGAGTGGGGAGAGGAGGAGTGGGTTAGAAGATTCCGAAAGATAACCAGGTTTATCATTTGAATTGTACACATGTCCACGCGTTAAATTATCTGATGAACAGCGCCATGAACGTAGGCGTCTGGCTAAACACTAGACGAACTTGCAAAAGAATGAAACAAACGTTTGTTTATATAAACGTTATTAAACGTTGATACATAAATGATTTATTATATATATATATATATATATATATATAACGTTTTATACTTATATAAACGTTTTAGAGATAACGTTTACATAAATGTTATTCAAAAAAGTGCTAGTACATTTGATGTTGCCCTCCCGTTTCTGCTCGGTAGAATATTCCCTTAGATTTCTCTTCTGGCAGATTGCAAAAATGAGGAGGACAATGCTTTACCAACACCCCTATTTAAAGAAAAAAGGCTGTAGTGCTGCACCGCCTACGTCACCTAATGGAGGCCTGCACGGATTGGACAGCAATGGACAGGAGTCCCAGCCGATCGAAGCGGACAAAGCACTGATGTCCAATCTGTGCTCGTATCCGACCTCCAATATATGGCGTAGACAGACTAGCCTCGTTGTCTGGGTGTAAACTCTACGCGCTCACCTCTAGGAGGGGCGGGGGAATAATATTGTGGTAGATTGGGGAGGGGTTGAAAGAGGGCATATGAGTAGAGGCAGCGAGCAAAAGAGGAAGGCCATTCTGACCTATTGCGCGGGCCTCTGCGCAAACCAAACGCATTGTGTACACAAATGAACTAAGGAAATACAACGTTTTTGCAAATGTACATACGCGTATCATATACCCATCACACTGAGTGAGCGTCACCGCCCATATTTCGACGAATGTCCGGTGTCGTGAATAAAATAATCAACTACATTTTGTGTTGCCTCGTTTTAGTATTTTAAGCATTAAGGTGCGTACCACGTTCGATAGGATTCTCAGGTGGAGCGAAAACTTCTGACTGTGTCTCGTACAGCCTTTTCAAACGCAAGGAGACCACAATTCAGATACCTCAATCCATCGCATAGAGACGTACGTATTATCGCGGACAATATGAGCTGCAATAGTCCTTCATGCGTCTACGGTGCACTTGCCCAGTTTTTTGAAAAAGTTGTGGTCCTGTAGAGGAATAGAATGCGAAGTTGAGGTCTCATACCTGAGACGTTCGGGGAAATTGTGATATGATAAAACTTGTGGGAACCACAGGAGTAGGAAAAAGGCCGAGTCGTGTGTTTCAGCTCACAATGTCCGCGGGAGTACTGGTGGGCGTTTTCAGATAAGATCGAACAACCATGTCCGGTGACCATTTTTAATTTTCATGGCAAAAATATATTTTGCTGGCTCCGTGCCCAAAAAAATAAAACCAATCCTTGTTTTAAAAAAAATTCTTTGCGAAAAAAATTTGTAATCAACCTCTCAGCCACGTGCGCGTTTTGCGTATCATCATCATCATTTATTATCCTTGAAGGCCCTTACGGGCATTACACAAGGGAGTGGTACATTTGTTTTTTTTTCTTTATCGAACACTTCAGCACACAATTTTAACACAATAGAAGAGGGAACTAGTCGGTTAAAGCAGAAATGAAAGTGGTTACAGAGGCGGCAAATTTATGTGTGTCAGTTATGGTAACAATGTCATTTGGTAGTATGTTCCAATCGTTTATTGCCAAAGGTAAAGTTGAATTACTGTATGAAGTAGTTGACGAAAAAATGGGCCGCAACTTGCAGGAGTGGTCAAAGCGGGGGAAAATCTGCCACGGGGGTAAAAGCAGTGATTCACGAAGAGGCATGTTATGGTGAAAGATTCGGTGAAGGAGAGAGAGACGGGACACTCGGCGCCTCAATGAAAGCGTGTGAAGGTTAGCTGCTTCGCGCAATCCAGATATGCTCGTGAATGGTGAGTAATCAGAAAAAATAAAACGAAGAGCCCTGTTTTGGATGGATTCAAGTTTGTTAGATAGGTAAGATTGCCAAGGGCACCACACAGAAGAAGCGAATTCAAGCTTAGACCGAACTAAAGTTGAGTATGCTAGTTGTTTTATCTCTGGTGTTGCGGGTTTCAGGTTTCGGCGCAAAAAACCGAGGGTACGGTTTGCGTTTGCTACTATATTACTGATGTGAGACGTCCATGAAAGGTCAGATGTTAAATGAATACCGAGATATTTATATGAACTGCAAACGGTGATGGGGGACGCGTCAAAATGGTAAGAAAAGGGTTGAAGAGCACGACGAGAAAACGAAAGCGATTTACATTTGTCGAAATTGAGAGTCATCTGCCATTTATTGCACCATTGAATAACTTGTGAAATTTCTGTTTGCAAGGTATGGTGATCGTCGAGCGAGAGAATGGGCCTGTAAATTACGCAGTCGTCTGCAAATAACCGAACTGATGACGAGATGTGCTCATGAATATCATTGATGTAGATTAAAAGAGTAAGGGCCCGAGTACACTACCCTGAGGGACGCCTGAGGTTACCGGGCACGAGGGGGATTTAGAGTTATTAATGGTGGTGTACTGGGTGCGGTTAGTCAAGAATTCGGATATCCAATTTACGATAGCGGGATGGATCTTAAATTCGTTAAGTTTTATTTTAAGACGTTGATGAGGGACCCTATCAAACGCTTTAGAAAAGTCGAGAAAAATGGCGTCAGTCTGAATGTTGCTATTAAAACCTGCGTGAATGTCATGAAGAAACGCCGTTAGTTGGGTTTCGCAAGAGTACGCTTTCCGAAAACCATGTTGGTGATTAAAAAGGAGGTTGTTATCTTCTAAATAATTGATTATATTGGAGTAAAGTACGTGTTCCATGAGCTTAGATGATACGCTAGTTAGGGAGATGGGCCGATAGTTTGTAATTAGGTGGCGGTCACCAGATTTGAACACAGGGGTTATGTTTCCAGTTTTCCAATCACTCGGAATTTCAGAAAGTTTAATTGACTGGGAAAATATGTCACAAAGAAAAGCTGCGGAAGTGTGTTTCGTGTTTATTAGAACCTTCGAATTGATTTGGTCATCCCCTGAGCTGGAAGACAGCTTCAAGTTCTCAATTGCTTTCAGGACGCCGGCATAGTGAAAGGTGATGGGCCCCATAGGAGTGTGCAATGACTGGCGTGGGACAGGAATATTACGCAGGTTTTCTTGTGTAAAGACAGAACTAAATAAGTTATTAAGTGAAAGAGCACTTTGGTGATCGGAAAGATTATGCCCGCTGTTGTCAGTGAATTGCAAGGGAGACGACGTAGAAGGATTAATAATCTTCCAAAATTTCTTTGGCTTGTTAACCAAAATGTTGGAGAGGTCCCGAGTATAGAATTTAGTTTTCGCTTCATTTATAGCTGTTTTGTATCCTGTTGCACAATCGTGGTATTTGTTCCAGGCTTCCAGTGTATCGCAACACTTAGCCTGTCTATAAAGCCGTTTCTTTTTGTTGGAGTGTTTCTGAATGGTTTTGTTCCACCACGCCGTATCGCGCGATGTTGGCGATTCGGACGGCTTCCCCCGAAACTGTTCTGGCTACAGGTCTAGATATATTTACTGACAAATTAGCATACTTGTACCGTACGCATTACAAGTAATCAAATTACTTGTAATCGATTACTTTTTGGAGTAATTTTGTAATCAGTTGATTACTTTTATTAGGCAGTAATCACAAGAGTAATCTGATTACTTTTTCAAGTAATAAAATTACTTGTAACCGTTACAATTTTTCCACGGGACCCCCCCCCCCCCCCCGGCACACGCCTTTTTTTTATGAAATGACAAAAATAAAATTTGCTTTTTTTTTTCGAACGGAAAAAATAAAGATTTTTGCGGAGCTGTAGGAAACGAGGTCAATCTCTTTCTATGTACAATTTCTGTGGAATCTCCGTTTTTTTTGTTGTTTTTTTTTCGAGCTGGGACTGGGAGTGAGGAAGTTCCAGGGAAGCCACAGTGCATGACAAAGGCCATTCAGGGCGAACTTTGAGGAAGCAGAATGTAGCTTTGTGAGTCCTTCGTTCAAACTAGCCCCCTCACGCACACACACACAGAAATAAAAAAAAATAAAAAATCCTGCTTGAGGTACCTACTCGCAGCCCGTACGAGAACCAGAACCGAAGAATGCCTAAAGCGGATGCAAAATATAACAAAGGCCTTTGAAATATTTCCCCATTTCCCCTCGCTTATGGCCTGAATGTCCAACGAGACTAAATGTCCAACGAGTCTGAATGTCCAATTGGTCACGTGACACCCGAGACGGAATGTACAACGAGACGAAAGATCCAATCGAGACGGAATGTCCATCGAGCCTGAATGTCCAACGAGACGAAAGGTCCAATCGAGACGGAATGTCCAACGTGCCTGAATGTCCAACGAGACGAAAGATCCAACCGAGACGGAATGTCCAACGAGCCTGAATGTCCAACGAGTCTGAATATCCAACGGATATAGAATGAACCCAGCAAAGAATTTAGAAGATATTTCTTTTTTTCGAGTAGTAGGATTACTGATAGTTACGGCGGTGAAAAATTCGTTCGATGGAATGGGGAACCGGACGTTTCGGTGCGGAGATATCGGTACTCGGTTGTTTCGGGCGGGCTTACGATGCACGGCTATTTTGGTGTGCCGCTGAGCTTGTCCTGCTGACGTTGCCTCTGTGAGGTCCTCCAATAAAATTAAAATTATGCTCGTGTACCTTGAAGACTTCATAAAGCCAGAAAATGATCCATTTATTGTTCGTTTTATATATCTAAATTTAAGGATAATTTTTATAATTAAAAAAAATGACGTGGAAAAGGTCGCACATGCTACAAGACCAAAGACCGAACTCGTTGACCTTTGACAATCGGTCACGCGTTTACTTTTCAGAAGGTCGTAACTCTGGCGCGGGAAACAAATGTGGTGTACGAGAATTCTTAGACTCGTTAATCGTGCTTATCCCCAGCCACAGTCTTCTTTACGTATTGTACGAGTTGCTGTATTTTCCTTATTGGTGTCCCTAGTCGCGCAATGATGATGTCCCCCGCATGGAGAGAAAACGCCTGATTAAATTGTTAGTATTATTGTCAGGTCAAGTCGGTGTAGTATGTGTAATTACACTAAATTGTAGTTTTTTTTTTTTTTTACAAAACGAAGGTGGAGTTTTTGGACATTTCTGATTGGACTTCTCGGTCCCCAGAAACAAAAGTTCGATCCTCTAATCAAAATCAGTGATAAAATACAACGTTCCTTCCATTAAGCCTCTCTCTGTGCAGGTGATGTCCTAAAGTGGTGAGCTTTTGTCCGGTGATTGTGCGGAGGATTCGGAACATTGACGCTTATCGCGACGATTAGCTTCGCATAGCGGCCACCAATGCCATTGCTGTCACATTGAACCATGTGTTAAGAAACAAGTAGGTATTCTTAATAATTAATACAATACTTTTTTTAGGATCGGCTTCCGTCGTTTCCGCTTTTGCTTTTCTGGTCACATGGCATGCAGGGTCGTACCGTTACGCGCCCAGGTAGAATACCGAGGCTGCGATCGGATTTCAACTGCAGGTTATAGCTCTGTCACTAGAGGCTGCAGTGCGACCGCGATTTATTCATATGCGCACATTACAAGTGCACGTATAACCACAGGTATCAGGAGGTCAGCCCTCACTCGATGTTCCCAAATTCCGCTATGCTAGAGTCCAGTGATGAACATATTCACGTAGAACCCGACTTTTAATCTTGAACGACCCGGGTACGATTCACTATTGGACCCTTGTGAATTCTGAGAGCTGCACTTGTCATCCTCTTTTGTTTTTTGGAAAGAGGGTCTCATTGTTGACCCCCACTGTCCCCGGCTATCTACACACCCTACCCTAATCAACTCTTTTCGACAGTTCGACAAACGGGCACTTTCACCTAGTCTCATTCTGCGAATCAGCCTGGGGCGAATTTCCCTATTCGACAGGTGCCCTTCTTCCAGTTGTCCCGAGACCAATAGAATTTCGACTGGAATTGGCCGAATTCGCGGTGCAATACGTTCCTACAAGAATAGAAAGCCACGTGGAACGATCTATTGTTATATTCACACAGGATCCAGGCTGGTTGGCACATCCCGGTGTGAACCTTCTGCTGCACGTCGAGGTGGATGCGTTCGCGTCGCTTTATGAGCAGTTACGCTCCCACGTCACCCAGAACGTCGTCAACTACCACGACGGGATCGCGAGCTTTGGAGTGCTTCCAGGAGCCAGTTAAATTACACGAGCTTCTGACAGCCACTATGCGTGTCACATGCAAAAAACAATTATGTACTGCGTGATTTCAGTAGTATCGCTCTGTTTTGCTGACATACAAACATACTGGCAGGGAATGCATGCGTATGTAGACTACTGACAACTGCAAAGTGTACAGATGAGTAGTTGTCATTTCCAAAGATAAACGAACAAAAATTTAAAAAATGTCCAATTCACACCAACATGTTCTGCGTTTGCTCATGAGACTGTCGGGTCACACCCCAACCACCCGCGTGCATTTATAGGCGTGTTAGATGTAGATTTTTTTTTCTTAAAGAAGATATCTATATTTTTTTCTTAGAGTGGAAATTACGCTTGCGCAAACTGCTGATCCCTCGCTGCCAGCAGCTCCTGCGAGTCCCTTCAAGGTTACAAATGCTTACTCTGCGCATAGTCATTGGCGCTGGCGGGCGATCGTGTGCTTACAGTGCGGGTCTCTCCGTTACGCAGCCCATCAATAGATTGAAACGGGCAGGGGTGAGGACTGAACTAGAAATTCTGGGATCTGAGGCGCAGCTTTCATAGGCGTACCCTGATTGCGCTGCACTGGAACACTCTGGACACTGCATCCCAATTATATATTTCAAATTGTCTGACCTATGTCATCAAAACATTCAAGAAACATTTCAACTGTCATTATCAAAGAACCGTTTTGCGTCGTACAATCCAATACCTTTAACCGATGGGTATACTAGCTGCCTCATCGGCACTCAGCGAATTAACCATCATACTTTCAACTTGAGATGAAATTGGAAATATCAGATCTGCCATATGTTTCTCTGTCGGTCCGTCAACGCCAGCTTCAGTGGCACATTTTAGTATGACAAAAATACGGCAATGCCTGCAGGAGCGCTGGAAAAAAATACACATCCAGAGCTCTGTATGTTTAACGGAGACAAATTATTCTAGCACGTGACAGGCGAGACGGAATGTCCAACGTGCCTCGAATGTCCAGCGAGACGAAAGATCCAGCAACCGAGACGGAATGTCCAACGTTGCCTGAATGTCCAACGAGACGAAAAGATCCGAGGAAATCGAGACGGAATGTCCAACGAGCCTGAATGTCCAACGAGACGGAAGGTCCAAGCGAGACGGAACGTCCAGCGCGCCTGAATGTCCAACGTGCCTGAATATCCATTGTTGGATCTTTCGT
>JAZHYW010032133.1:0-13726 GCA_037355805.1 Ixodes ricinus | reverse complement strand
GAAGTGATCTAGCTGCCTTTGATGGTGCTTCCAAAGACGAGTGAGGGTCGTTGCTGGTGTCGATTTCTGTGTCTGGTTCGCATGATGTTGGAAGCGACCTCAGGCGCTTTCCGGTCAGAAAGTGTGTGCGGTAAGTTAGCACTTCCTGCTCACCTGAAGAGGCATGCAGAAACGTCAATGATCTAGAGTTGACAATGGATTCCACCTCATGGAGAATAGTAGTGAGTTTCTTGAAGTTGTAGCGATCTTTTCCCGAAACTTTCCGGAGACAGGTCTTCACCGTTCGCACCATCCGTCCCAAATCCTCCCCACCATGCCGCTCGTTCTACGATAAATTTCCATGTTATCCTATGTTCCGAGTAATGCTCCTGGACACTTTTGTCTCGGATAGCATTCCATAACTTGCAGAGATCTTTCGATGCTTTCTTGAACGTTAGGGCATTGTCTGTGTAAACAATCCTGGGCAGTGCCCGTCGTGATGTAAATCGTTGAAATGCCATGATGAAAGCCGCAGCCGATAGATTTGAGACAAGTTCAAGGTGAACTGCTCTCGTAACCGCACAGGTGAACAGTGCGATGTAAGCCTTCTCGTCGGACGGCTGGGACTTCACAAACAGCGGTCCGGCAAAATCTATCCCAACCACTTCAAATGGAGCGGCTTCACTCACTCGCTCCTGTGGAAGTGGTGCTGTGGGAGCAGTGGCCCTCTTTGCTCTCAGTCTAGCGCAGCCATTACACCTGTGTATCATCTTCTTTGCGATCTGTCGTCCTCTCGGCACCCAAAATCGCTCTCGCAGTTGTGCTGTGGTGTCCTGGATACCTCCGTGGAGAGTTCGTAGATGACAGTCGTGCACAATCAGCTCTGTAAAAGGATGCTCAGGAGGAAGTAGGAGTGGGTGTTTCACTCTAACCGTTTCGTTAGCGTTCTGGAGTCGTCCACCAACCCTCAAAAGTCCGGTTGAGTCAACGAAGGGGCTTAGTGAGTGTATAGTAGATTTTTCATTGCTCCCTTTGTTGTCAGCAATGTCTTTCATTTCTTGTGAGTAGGCCTCCATTTGGGTTCGGGATATCCAATAAGCCTCTGCTCGCTCGAGCTCCTCCGTTTTCAAAGGGCCGTGATGTTGGTTCTGTTTCCCACAATTCTTGGCGAACCTCATCACCCAGGCAGTGATGCGAAGAATGCGTTCAAGCTTGCTGTAGTCTTTTAACTCCAGGAGGGGCGGATCCCGTTCTGTAGTCGTCTGGAGCGCATGATGCACATGTCGCCTTTCGTCTTCAATAGCCGCATCCGGGACAGTCTCAGTGGTAGGCACACCTGGCCAAGTGTTTTCATTCATTGAAAGCCATGTCGGGCCTTTCCACCATACTTGACTGGTCAACAAGTCTTCTGCGGTTATTCCCCGTGTTAATAAATCCGCTGGATTATCCACTCCAGGGCAGTGTTTCCAGCTTGAAGGTGTCCCTTTAGCTTGGATCTCAGCCACCCTGTTTGCAACAAAGGGTTTCCATTTGTTTGCATTTCCCTTGATCCAATGGAGAACGATAGTACTATCTGTCCAGTATAACGTGTCCTGACAGCTCAGGATGTCTTCGAGGTAATGCCCCATTCGTCTCCCGACCACTGCCGCCATCAGTTCAAGTCGAGGAAGTGTGAGCCGTTTTATCGGTGCTACACGTGACTTTGAGAGTACCAGATTTGCATCTACTTTCCCATCTCTGTCCTTGACTCTCAAGTAAGCACAAGTTCCGTAAGCCAGCGGGCTTGCGTCACAAAAGATGTGTAGCTGTAGTGAGTGAATGCATTTGCTTGGAGCCTTTATAATACAGCGACCTGTCACTACGTCTTGTATACGCTGTAGTTCAGAGCACCAACCTTGCCATTGTGACTCTAAATCGTCTGGTAGATTATCGTCCCAGTCCAGGCCCCTTTCCCAAATGCGTTGGAATAGTATCTTCACTCTCATTACGTATGGAGCGATCATCCCCAACGGGTCGAACACTCTGGCTGCTGCTTGCAGTACGTGACGTTTGGTTTTCTCGTTCGACGTGACGAAGTTCAAGATGTTAGTGACGGGAATCATCAGCTGATCATTCTCGCGTCTCCATCGCAGCCCAAGAACCGTCTTAGGTTCGGCGAACAGTGTATCTGAACCTTCATCAAACAGTTCTTGCAATTCTCTTGAATTGGTCGACCACTTCCGGAGCGTCATTCCTGCATCCTCCAAAATTAGTTTTGCTTGGTCATGTATGTTAGCTGCCTCTTCGGTAGACTGGGCCCCGACCAGCAAATCATCGACGTAGAATGATTCTTGGAGGAGCTGAGCTGTGCTCTTCCACTCTTCCTTCACGTTTAGCAGGTGATGGACCAGCGTCGCAGTCAGAAGGAATGGGCTAGCGGATGTTCCGAAAGGAACGCGCGTCATTCTCCATTCTTCGATTTTCTGGAGCTGTTTTCAATGAGCTCACCTCGTTCTCGAACCAAAGAAAGCGTAGTGCATCTCTGTCTTCAGGTCGTACACTGATCTGCAAAAACGCCTTCTCTATATCCGCTGTAACGGCGATTGGATGCAGACAGAAGCGTATCAAGATCTTGACAAGATCAGCGTTCATCTTCGGTCCTTCCTCAAGGTGTTCGTCAAAGGACAACTCCGCTCAATTCCAGGAATTTCGGGGTTATGGGTGATTATACATTAAGGTATACTAATAAACGGCTCGACGTCGTTTGTTTCCCAAAAAAAGAAAATATACTTCTTGTAATCCTTCTTTAGTCCTGATCACGAACCGAAACCGAAACTGTGCCCGCGCCGGGCAACATTGGCCCCGCGTCGTCATAGTCTGGGACAACCCACGTGGTACGAACGTCACCACACGCCGCGCGGACGGACGGATCGACGGAGCAAGCGTCGTGTCGTCTGCTCCACGGTCTCTGCTATCCAACGACGTGTGCACTACCGCGGCCGCAGCGTGTTTTGACGCAGAAAAAGGCAAGTTGTTTCAAAGTTACGTTTTGGAATCATTAGTAGTTGAAGTTAAGTCCACCACTCGTAATATGTTGCGAAGAGTGTACCGGGCTCAATTTTCGCCGGAATAGAACAAAGCGTAGTACTTTCGTTTGTTCTTGAGATAACGTTGTTTCTAGTGTTTCGTTGCAACCAGTACTCGCGTTTAAGATACCCCACGAAGCACTCCTAGGCTGTAATCTAGCTTAATCGTTCTCCGTTTCCTTGATTATTTCGCAGTTGTAGAGTTTTCGTGGGCAAAGTTCCATCCATGAGACCATGACTTACATTGCGCGACGAGTGATACTTCTTATCACGAACCGTTTTCAATCGTATATCACGGAGCTTGGAAATGTCCCCGTTGAATGAACGCTCGCTCTACGCTAGTTCGTGTAAATTCTGAGTCCTAGGCCCTGTTGTGTCTACAACGTGGCATATATCGTGTGACACGGTGTATAAAGTAGAACAAATACGTCGAAACGATCGGCACGTCGTCGTGCTTGTGTCGAGCTCGAATAGCTTCCTTCGTGGTTTATAAGCCGTAATGCTTTGTTCTACGTACCACGTGTTTTTTTTTGTTTTTTTCAATTGTGCATTCGCGGTTAGCGTAGTACGGAGGACTTATATTGCGTAAGGCTTTTCGTGCTCCGTATTTTTCTGGCCACGGAAGTACTATTTACACATAT
Source organism: Ixodes ricinus (assembly GCA_037355805.1). NCBI lineage: Eukaryota > Metazoa > Arthropoda > Arachnida > Ixodida > Ixodidae > Ixodes > Ixodes ricinus. Next base: position 10,041 of record JAZHYW010032133.1, on the reverse strand, counting down.
TTCGTTAGTCGGTTATTAACTTCTGATCGGTTAGTGTTATAAACCAACGCACACCTCCGCATATGTAGCAGACAACACATTTTTCAAGCCGGCAACAAAATTAACAAGTTTTCAACATTTATTTATTGACATAATACGATATTTTTCTTTTCGTAGCAATATATACACAACAATAAAATCATTTGCACAATCCACACACAAATATAACAGAAATACTATATAAAAAAAGACTGCATAACACTGTATGTACAATACCCGGTTCAAACACAGCAATAATCAGCAGTAATAAGTCTAGCAAAACATTTGGGGACCAATAATTGATTGGATGAAGGCACTTATTTCCTACAAAATCGCTGTATGATAGGAAATGTTCTGAGATTTAAGTTGTTAGTGTCACCGTCAAAGCAGCAGAGTCGTGGTGTATGTATCGAAGTCCTCTTCATTCATATGCTCCTGATTTCAGCACCTATGTCGGACGATGAGAGCCTGCCGCTAGGGGCAGACCTTGGAGGCTTGCGGCAAGGGGCCATCTACGTTCCTGACCCATATTTATTCGACCCTCCGTTACCAGCGAGGGAGCGACATGCTCGGCAGCAGCAGCAGAGTCAGGAGTCACAAGTCCGGTAAAACTAATGAGGATACTTGCAGATGTCATTTTTTCTTTAGTTCTTTTTTGTCTGATTGTCAGAGGATAAGTAGTAAGAATTACCGCAGAAGCTCCATTTCTATTCTCTGTTTACAGATCAGCATACACTTCTGTAGATCTAACATACTAATAATATTGCTAACTAATAATAGCAACAACACAGGATGATAAAAGCATATAATCCATCTCACAAGTTGTGTGCAGCGCAGTGAAAGGAATCGACGCAAGCGTGTGACTTCAGCCTGCGCTTTCCTTGCACGAGAACTTGTGCAAACTGATCACTGTGAAGACCTATACTCCTGCTCCTGTGCCTTTAATAGCCATGCACACGACTTGTGAGATGGAGTACACAAAGCGGTACCTTCACTTTCGAAATGAAATTAATTACAATGAGCAGAACATAAGGGCGCAAGTGAGCTGGTGTATATTAAACATTTTAGTGAAAAACCCGAGACTGAGGTATTGACAGACGACGACAACGAAGAGACGGAGAACGTCTAAAACACAGCTAAACCTTTATTGAGGACAAAACCCTTTATGTAGGGTTGAAAAAGAAGGAGGAAGGGGAACCCTTCTTCACGCCACCTCTCTCCGCAAAATACATGACACCGTACCTCTAACAATGGGGTCCGGTGTCATGTCTTTTGTGGAGAGAGGTGCTGTGAAGAAGGGTTCCCTTTCCTTCCTTCTTTTTTCAACCCTACATAAAGGGTTTTGTCCTCAATAAAGGTTCAGCTGTGTTTTAGACGTTCTCCTTCTCTTCCTTGTCGTCATCTGTCATTACCTCAGTCTCGGGTTTTCACTAAAATGTTTGAATTACAATCTTGGGTGAATGTCTTTTCAGGTGCACCTGTGGAAACTGCCCAGAGGAATCGGGGCAATGTTGCCGTGAAATACCAAATGTTGCACAAAAAATTGTGGGAAAGTGCATCACAGACCAAGAACTTTTTGCACTTGTGTGTTTGGATGTTCGGTTGCTGGACATAGCATATGAGAAGCTGCGATTTTTGAGCCAACATATTTGGAGCCAGCTGCTGGGGATCAAAACAAGTAAGAGAAGTTCTGTTACGGCGGATAAACAGTGAACAGACCACAAATTTCTAAAAAAATACTTTCTAAAATGGTTCGGAAATCATAGTCGGTGTGCTTTACTCAGGATAGTTCCTCTCCTGGTAACTTCTGGCTACTATACCAGCACGTAAACCCACGAGTAACAAAACAACTATACTCATTTTCAACAGTAGAACCGTAGTAAAAAAAGAGTTCTGCACCTCGGAAACGGTTAAAATTCCACATCAGTTCATAATTTTTTGAAAACGTACACATTTCAAATAAAGTATTATTACTTTGTCCCTCGTTATTGTTGCGCTGCTTCCACCTTTAAAGATGCCTCACTAACTCGCCCAACTTTCTGCCTTGTTGAACAAAGTATTGTTGTTTTTTGCCCTCTGACAGCCATATCTTTTGCAAACTACTTCAAACAGTGTATAAACTATAGTCGGTGACAGGTCAAGAAGCAGTAGATGCTCCGCCTTCAGCGTGAGCTTTCTCCCCTTGAAAACAAATGTGTGCACACGGAGGCAGGCAAAGCGCAGCTGAAGGCAACAAGCGTGTGCTTGAGGCGAAGCTTCTTTCGCATTCTTGACCTATGACCGACTATATGTGTGAAACCAGGTCACGAGTGCAGCTGGTATTGTTGTAGATTCAATTTATAGATGGTAAAAAAGAGAGAAAAGAATGAAGCAGGGGACATGTTGCGTAAGCCTTGGGGCAGAGGTATAAAGGAGGGAGAAGTGGATCACACATTATGGCCGACAGTTCATTACTAACACACCAGCTACAAATACTACAGCTGGACATAACAATGTCACGCCCTTACACACACTGCTCGTGTGTGAGGCTTTTCTGCAAACTCAACTATGCTGTTCTTACTATTCCCAGAAAATACAGGTACACCGCCTACAAGGAGTTCGTTTGGTGGATATGGGGAAGACTGGGCAGGTTCCGCCGCGTCAGGCTCCCGTGCTGTGTGGAGGCTAGAATCCGAGAGGAATTTCCCTCAGCTACGTACACTGGCTTCCACTACTCCTGAGTGTGGAAGCGGGACCTGTGGGCCAAGACTGCAGCCTCCTTGTTGGGCCTCTGGGCAACACTGCACAAAGGGGGCCTACGCGGGCGGGGTCCATTGGCAGCTGTGGCCTCCCGGTACGTCCTGGAAGCTTCCGCCAAATCCAAGCAGCAGTGGAGCAGCCTCTGGACATAGTCTAAACAAGCAAAGAACCGGGATCTTCAAGCTGCAGCTAATGTCTCAATAAATGAGTTTGCATTTACCGTATGACGCAGTCTCCATGATTCGCTGGACGGACCATTCACCCTTCCGAGACTTTGGGTACCTGAGTGCAAACCGTTTCTTGTTGTCCCTGGTGGTCGCCTGCTTCCGGTCGGAATTTTGGTTATAATGCATGACAGCAATGGCAGTCCTGCGAAAGTAAAAAAAAAATGGGGGTAAAAGCTACAGATTAACATGACTGTAGCATATTTGACAATTATACAAAGAGTAGAAATGAGCATTGTTATATCAAGTTTCAAAATCCTAGCCTACCGTGCCTCCATGCCGTCAAACCAGAAGTGTGTCGATTTGGGGGTGAACCTGATCAGCAGGCTGTGGAACGACTCCAATCGGTACGTTTGGCCATCTCCAGACAGTCTTGGGATATCTTTCAAAAGCTGTGCTGACGTGAGGATCTTTTGCAATGCCATATATGGCTCAGTTCCTGTAATTAGAAACAGCACCATATTAACTGGTGACAATGTACAGTGTGACACTGTTAGGCCACGGGCGGATCCAGAACTCCGTTTTGGGGAGGGGGGGGCGAAAAATTTGTAAGGATACTATTCTCCCATTCTTCTTCTGGACCGGGGGTCCAACCATGGCAAATTGCCCTCCGAGAAGGGGAGGAGCGGTCGACTTTGTTTGGGGGGGGGCAACCGCCCCGTCGCCCCCCTTATCCCCACTGCTGTGACACGAACAAGTGATGTTTTTCAAAGAATTCAATCGCTGTCATCAAAACAACTAGTGGTGGAGAATACTCATTCGATGGCTCCGCTCCAAACTAAGTGTTCAAATTTCATGTTCGTCAATGCTTCGTTTTAGAGAATTGCTAAAAAACGCTCATCTTATGTTTAACTAACAGTGTAGCACTGTGTGCGTTGTAGAATTCCCCTCGTGTCGCAACAGTTCCTTTCTTCTGACTGTAAATTAGCCGCAACTGCTGTTTTACGTCTGCAAGTGACGTTACACGAGTTATTCTCTAATTCCACCTTTGTGAGCCATCAAGGCAGCCCACAAGAGAGATGACTTTTACTATAGATAATATAAAGGTTGAAATTATGATACGAGTGCTCATAACAGCAATTCGTTTTACCTTCCTGAAGCCATCTGCGGTGTTCAATCGGGGCATGCGTGCACGCAGGGTACAGAGAGTTAGGGTGCTCGTGCACGTTGATTACATGTCTCATGACCGACATCCATTTCGCTAGGACCAGTGCACCACAGTCATCACTTGTCTGGGCACACCAGTAGACATGTGCCCGCACTGTCTTCACCCAGGCATTCAGGATGTTGTTGCGTTTAGTCTTCCCAGCAATGGCCATCTTGCTCCCGATGCCTAGAAATAAGAAAATGTGCATGCATGGCCACCTCAGTACCAACCTACTAGCTTGCAGAACACTGAAAGCACTGACATTTGACATGGTCCTGATTTGGTATTGCTGTAAAATTGCAGCAGCATGATGCCTGCAGCATGGACAACTTTGTGTAGCGTGAACAAGAACCTATAAAAGACTCTGTAAAAACACATTTGCTATTCTTACAGGACCATGCTAGAATGATGCCTCACAAATCTTAATAATAAAGCATGTCGTGCTATATTTACAATAACGGATTCTCAGGTGTGCGACTAGCGGACTCCTAAAACAGAGACGGTAAAGATGTGTCAGAAAAACTCACTGTCCTTTTATCCTTCTTGTGCCCACTTTTTTTTAAATTCCACACTACATTTTGCTCTTGTATAAAATGCCTATTAAAAACCACAATATGCTGTTTACTAGAAAGTGGTTTCATCCTTGGTTCTACTTTAAAGTGAAGAGTGGTATAATTAATTTTTTCAAATAAGGTTACCTTTGGCGACATGCCATGCATCAAACCGGTGTCTGGTGTCGGGATATTCGTTCTTCAGAAGCGCGTTCACCCCGACATGCCGGTCCGTCACAAGCACATCTAGACACAGTCCTCGGCCAAGGAGGAAGTCCAACGAGCGCTTGAGGCCCTCTGTTTCCATATGGTTACTTGATTTTACCTCTGTTGACTGGTGTAGAAAAAAAAGGTACAAAAGTTTTTACCTCAATCAACCAATGCCAGTGATCACAAGAACATCTCTATTTAGCAAATTCTTACCTGGACAATCTCAAAATGCAAGATCTTGTTCGCATCAGTGTCCAACAGAGAGTAAGTTCCGTACTTGGCCGAGTATCCAGGCGAGTCGGCGCGGCCATCGCCTGCCAGATGGAGTCTCCTGCCATGCATTGCTGCCAGCAGTGTGGTTTGCTCCGCTCTCCAGGCCTTTGAAATGGGAACACCTAATGTCAGTCTCAACCAGATAAAATGGTCACCTAGCCAACACTTTCATATGCAGTGTACCTTTGTTGCAGCAGGAAATACCAGACAGCCCTGGACTTTGTAGAACTGTGATTTCCTTATGACAGCAACGCCTATTGAGCCCAACAGTCGAAGGAACTCTTGTAGGACTGGCCCCAGAATATGTGACAGCGGCAGGCAGGAGGATGTTGAGGAGAGCCTTGCCATTTACCAGGGCCTGATTCTGCCACTCATTCTTGTGGCCTCGAACACACGTGATTACGGCGTGAACAAAGGTCCCCTGATGCCTGAGCTTTGTTCGGGTCGGAGCCAGGCACTGAATGCAAACCGCAAACAGCTGCATAAGCATTGATGCACTAACCAAGTACTTTTTTCCTTGATTGGGTCCACTTTCGCTGAAGAGCTGTCGCAGTTTCCTTCCCTGTCAAATGCAGAAGAGAAAATCAAAGCACAAAGTGTTAGTCAGAATCTAGTACATTTCACACGCTATTCTTTCCCGTTGAAAGTTGGACGACTTGGTTGTGCATAGTTTTGAAGAAGGAAACAGCGCTCGGTCTGTGTGTTCCACACTCCTTGTCCTCCGTACCTTTGGCGCTGTTTCCTTGTTCATAACTATTCTGTCCCTTCTAATTTCCCGTTTTATCATGCTCTTTTTGGTGTACTGCACATGCAATTCAACAAGACAGTACACACGCAATGTCTTGTATGAATTACATTATTTTCCCACTCCTGTGCGGGTCTCCATTGTGCCTACAGTATGAATAAATAAATAAGTAAAACATATCTAGTCCTATTCATAGCATAATGATTTCTGGAAAGATGCAGAGGGCACATACTCGTCTGTTACATCCGAGGTCGCAGAGTCGTCAGAGCAAGCACTGGTGTCCGATGAATCGGGCTCATCATCGGAGTTGACGGAATCATTTGGCCTGTAGCTTCGATCCAAGAAGTCTGGCTCGTCGGACATATCTTCGGACTCACTGGAGTTGCCCTCCTCGTCGCTGGTGTCTGAAGAAATCAGCCTCAGGTTCCACACGTCCAGGAATAATTTCCAAGTCTAATAACAAAGGGCCTGGGATTTGGCCACTTTCAGGTGAGGAACACAATTGTCGCAAGTGTTCTTCTTCTTTTGCTGACGTGTCTTCAACACCTTGTGGACGTTTAGGTACACTTCTCTCATCCTCCAGGGGGCTTTGGCCTGCTATAGGCAAAACAGACTGGTCGTCAGGAATGAACATCATGATGCAACAAGTTTACGACAAAAATGTATTGCATTAGAACCTCAGCCATGAACTCTTTTCGTAAAAGCAACAATATTTTAAGCCACCACATCCACCTACCTGGTTGTTCTGTTTGCACAGCTTTGCTGACGCCCCAACGCGGTGTCTGTGTACCTGAAACAACAAAATCATGATATTTAGAAGACAAACTGGAATGACATTAAGCAAATACCTTTTGTTAGCTGGCTTATGCATGTCTGGCTCGATGTATGAAATCCAGGTGGCTCCATGTCTGGTTCAACATCATCGGATGAGGCATCCAGTAACAGAACGTCGCATGCACTGGCAGTGCTACTATTTGCTACTGCTGCAGCAATAGCTCGGTCCTTGCTCTGTAAAAGCAGTGAGTCAGGTAACAGCATGTGCAAGCTTAGGCAAGACGAAACTAGAAGCAATGAAAAAAGAAACCCATGACAGGTTAACCCTGCACTAACCCAATTCTCACGGACGTCGTCTACAGGTTCATCCAGTGATAATGTGTGTGCTCCACGTCTTCGTCAAGGTCGTCATCACAAGTACCACGCAAGCCATCACACGCAGAAGTTGCACTGGTGCCACATTCCACAAACGAAGCAACCGTAGCTTGTTCTCCAGTCTGTGAAGGCATTCAATGGACATATACTGTTATTACTTTGGTCACGACCTTGCAATCCTACATGAGCCTACTTTCTACGCAGTGGCCGCGAGTGCTACAATGATGATTTGCGGCACACGCTTATTGCAAACAGCAATTCACAATGCACTCTCAATATGAACTATTTTCGTCAACAAGCGAAATTCCTCATAAAGTCCTCAAACAAAAACAAACATAACTAGGTATATTCGTTAGTTCCCAGATTTTTAAATGCTTCTTATTTGTTTTCAAGTTGCCTGACCAGAACTTCGAATGTACAACACCATCATGGTACATAATTTGGCACTACACAGAGTTGTTTGGGAGAAAACAAAGTGTCAACGTTTGCAGGGCAGGCACGGAGCCAGGCTGTGCGTACTATTTGCTACTGCCGCAGCAGTAGCTCGGGCCTTGCGCTGTAGAAGCAGTGAGTCAGGTGACAGCATGTGCAGAACTTATGTAAGACAAAACTGGAAGCAATGAAAAGTAACAACGATAGGTAAATTCTACACTAACCCAATTCTCACGGACGTCGTCTACAGGTTCATCCAGTGATAATTTGTGTGCTCCCCTGTCTTCATCACGGTCGTCATCACGTGTAGCAGGCAAGCCATCACACGCAGAAGCTGCACTGGTGCTACATTTCGCAACCGTAGCTTGTTCTCCAGTCTGTGAAAGCATTCAATGGACATATACTGTTATTACTTTGGTCACGACAGTGAAATCCTACATGAGCCAACTTTGTGCGCAGTGGCCGCGAGTGCTACAATAATGATTTGCGGCACACGCTTATTGCAAACAGCAATTCACAATGCACTCTCAATATGAACTATTTTCGTCAACAAACGAAATTCCTCAAACAGTCCTCAAACAAAAACAAACAGAAGGATATTCGTTAGTCTCCAGATTTTTAAAAGCTTCTTATTTGTTTTCAAGTTGCCTGACCAGAACTTTGAATGTACAATAACATCATGGTACATAATTTGGCACTACACAGACGTGTTTGGGGAGAAAACAAAGTGTCAACGTTTGATGGCAGGCACGGAGCCAGGGCGGTGGCCCGTGAGGCCCGGGCAAACCCCCGAAATCCTACAGTTTTGCTGGGACCTCCTCACCCCCTCCCCACTCAAAGGGTACTGCGGTAGGCGCGCTCCAACCCCCTTTCCCCAAAAATTCCTGACACATAGTACTCCGTTTTACTTCATGAGCGAGAGCAATCAAAGCTTGAAGCACGAGCTCTGCACTCTGAACGTTCCTCCCTCGCACGCGCAGCGAAGACGTTGTTCCAGCCAGCATGCTCGCGCTTGTAGCTTCGGTTTCGCTCGCACTTATGATTAAACAGAGTATAGAAATCGCACAGTGAGAGACAATACGTACTCCGGTTCGACGACGTTTCGCACACTGTCCCTCTGCTGCAGTTTCGGGAGGAGTCCTGCCATTGACGATCGACGGCACGGCGTCCGTCTTCAGACGTGCGAACTTCATCGAGAAGCCAGCATCGGCTAGCACACTCAAGTTTCGCTCGTAGCACGCGGGCGAGAAGTGATCCGAGCAGATCAATGTCCGATCCTTTGGCGAGAAGGGCTTCCCGGAGTTCCATCGGCACACGATCTCCGTCCAGAGTTTCCGACGCGCACTGTCGCGAGGAAACTTATGAAAACTGCACCTCCTGTGCTGCCCCTCTGATAATTTGAGCAGCTACTCACACAACATCGAGTGCCTTTGAGTTTTTGACCAGGCATCGCAGCACAAACCGTTGTTTCGAGTCGCAACACTTCCGGTGTTTCCGACGGCGACGACGGCAAAAAAGCGCGGAGCGCTCGCTCAGACGCTCATTTGCGCATGCGCGTTCTGGATCACGTGAACATCGGTATGCACGCCGCTCGCGCCGCCTGTAGGCTGCGCCTCAACAAAGTAAAAAACAAGCAAAAAAGTGGTCCCAGACTATGACGTGCGGCGCAGCGTTGGCTACGCCAGCACGCGGTATTGACTGCGCTGTTCTCTGCACCGCACGTCGGCCGCTAGAATTAGCAGATTTCGGAGACTTGAGGCATCTCAAACTTTGTTTACCAGTTTAATAAACTTTTAGGCTTAATTACGTCGTAAAACTTGACGTGTAGTCTTTCTAGGTGATACTAAAGAGAACTGCGTTGTTTTTCAGCATCGAAAATGAAGCGGAGTTTCCCTTTGCGCAACCTGTCGAACTTTTCATCAGTTATGTTTCCCCGCTTCCTTGAAAATACATCTCCGGCGAAGCTGAAGCGTCGTTCTACTGACGCGCTCGAAGGAACGGCATTGTTGTGCTTCAGCATGAGTTGGTGAATCTTCGGGAACTGCGCCTTCATTGAGGACAAGGGGTAATGGGTTATGTGACTTCCCGTGTTTGCGACCTCCGGGTTTACATTCGGTCCGTACCCGTTTCCAGGAGGTTCAATCAACGAACCTGATTGTGCCTCGCTGGGTGAAGGACAATTCCCAGCTGTGGAGTTCAGTACAGCAACGTTTATCGCTGGACACGTCGGTCGAACTGCTCGACTGACGTGTTCAGCGATATACGTTGCTGTACTGTCATAGTACTGTTTATTTGTTTTTTGGGTTGCCCATCTCCCTTTGTCTCAATAGACGCATACTCAGGCTAGAATAAAAACAAGGCCGTTTAAGCGGTGTTGTACACGTTACTCCTCAAAAGTAACGAGATACCGTTACTCGTTACTTGGCCTTCAAAGTAACTAAATACCGTTACTCGTTCCTTTTCCAGAAAAGTAACTAAATACGTTACTCGTTACAGAAAATAGTAACTAGGTACAAGTAACTCGTTACTTGTAACGCGTTACGTACATGTCTG